>CM043364.1:1337500-1355000 GCA_023718395.1 Leucaspius delineatus | reverse complement strand
AAAAACTGCATTTTTGGGGGTTTTGGGGGGGCCCAGCGCGGGGGGGGGGGTGGCCCCCAGGGACCAAACGAAATTTTTCCGTAGAAGTCTAGTGGGGCTACATGCCCACCAAATTTCATGTTCCCCGGTGCTTCGGTGTCCCTGGTATCGTTGACGAAAAATTCAGTAAGGTGACAAAAAAAAAAAAAAAAAAACTTTGACAATCCCTATATGACCGCTTTCGCTAGCTACGCTAGCGGCGGTCATAATAAGGATACATTAAATTGATCAAAAAAGTAACAGTAAAGTTATTCATAATGTTACAAAAGATTTCTATTTCTTAAATAATCATTAGAAATAATCATTAAAGAATCCTGAAAAGGTATCAACGTTTCCACAAAAATGTTAAGCAGTACAACAGTTTTAACACTGATAACTAGATGTACCGCCTCGCGGTACAAAATATGACCGCCGCTCAGGCCTGCACTGGCTTTCCACAAAAATAAATGACGTGGAGTAATTTGGCTGTATTGCGTGTTTATGTATATACCTAAAAAAAGTAATAGTACTGTATGTGCATGTCTGTGTGTGTGTGTGTGTGTGTGTGTGTGTGTGTGTGTGTGTGTGTATGTGTGTGTGTTTGTGTATGTGTGTGTCTGTGTGTGTGTGTGTGTGTCTGTGCGTGTATGTATGTGTGCGCGTGTGTGTTTGTGTGTTTGTGTGTGTGTGTCTGTGCATGTGGATTTGTATGTGTGTGTATGGGTGTGTGTCTGTGCGTGTGGATGTCAGTGTGTGTGCATGCTTGCGTTTGTTTGTATTCCTGCATGTGTGTGTGTGACAGTATCATCCTAAACCAGCAACCCTTTGCTCAACAGCACCATCTACAGGCCGATGAGTGTACAGTCACTAAATGTGCACATAAATGAATTTATTTTATACCCCCCCATGGATGAAATTCTACAAAACTTAGCAGAGGATACCCCCAGAGGATGTCAAGTTAATCATACACATGAAATATGGTGCAGTTCTGAACATCTCAACTGAAGATAGGGGCGATTAAAGCAGAACAATATTGTATTTTAATTTTTTATGGGAGGGGCGCAAATCACAAATGAGTGATTATGGGCTAGGTTGATGTGGGCCCTTAAGAGCAACATACCATAAAAATGTCTTCATCCTCGGTGCCACGGTTCAGGTAGTTATTTAGGAAAAACTGCATTTTTTGGGGTTTGGGGGGGCCCAGCGCGGGGGGGGGGGAGTGGCCCCCGGGGACCAAACGAAATTTTTCCGTAGAAGTCTAGTGGGGCTCCATGCCCACCAAATTTCATGTTCCCCGGTGTTTCGGTGTCCCTGGTATCGTTGACGAAAAATTTACGGGGGCCCCAGCGCGGGGGGGGAAGTGGCCCCCGGGGACCAAACGAAATTTTTCCGTAAAAGTCTAGTAGACCAACATACCATAAAAATTTCTTCATCCTCGGTGCCACGGTTCAGATAGTTATTTAGGAAAAACTGCATTTTTGGGGGTTTGGGGGGGCCCAGCGCGGGGGGGGAGTGGCCCCCGGGGACCAAACGAAAATTTTCCGTAGAAGTGTAGTGGGGCTACATGCCCACCAAATTTCATGTTCCCCGGTGTTTCGGTGTCCCTGGTATCGTTGACGAAAAATTTACGGGGGCCCCAGCGCGGGGGGGGGGAGTGGCCCCCGGGGACCAAACGAAAATTTTCCGTAGAAGTGTAGTGGGGCTACATGCCCACCAAATTTCATGTTCCCCGGTGTTTCGGTGTCCCTGGTATCGTTGACGAAAAATTTACGGGGGCCCCAGCGCGGGGGGGGGGAGAGGCCCCCGGGGACCAAACGAAATTTTTCCTTAGAAGTCTAGTGGGGCTACATGCCCACCAAATTTCATGTTCCCCGGTGCTTCGGTGTCCCTGGTATCGTTGACGAAAAATTCAATAAGGTGCCGAAAAAAAAAAAAAAAAAAAACTTTGACAATCCCTATATGACCGCTTTCGCTAGCTACGCTAGCGGCGGTCATAATGACACATGGAGACTTCAGTGATGATTCAATCGCATCGCAAAACGAGCGAGTCACGAGACTAATGCAGCGACACCGCGTTTAGACATCAGTGTCATTAAAGAGCATTAAAACATGAGGACTGTTTCTGTACGCTGGAGTTGCATGAACAACAAAAGACTTTATTTTGTTGGCAGAACTGATGTAAGTTAATATCAGGCGTTTATCATCATCATGAAGTTCCTGTGAGTGTTTCTGGCATCGGTTGATTGGGTTCCTCAGAACAGTAAAGGCTCACTGCGCTAATCAGCAGTGTTTATGCAACGCCTCCAGTTTATTATTCATCAACGGTGCGGTTTGGACGTGAAATGATACATTTCAGATTAATAATTGAGTTAGACGGGCCGGCTCTTCAGAGGGAGATTAAAGGAGCCTTTGAAGGAACCGACAACATGAAGCTCAGAACGTTTCTGGACGCAGAGAAGAGGAATCGCAGATGGAGGAGGAGAAAACACTGGAGGGTAAAGAAGTGCTGCGAACGAGAACAGGAGGAATGATCCTAACAATCCCTGTCTCCTGTTGGTATCCCACAATCCTGTGCGGTTCGGTGGCTGGTTGAAAAGTAAAAATTGGAAAAAAGGGAAATACTTTAAAAAGTTTAAGATATATATGAATCTCGCTGTTTTATAAACTAGTCATTAGTCTTTATTACTTTATTTACTTTTTGTTTTTTTTTGCTATAAAAGAAGATTTTTTTTCATTCTGCATCTCAGTTTCATCAACTAGTAATTTTTCTAAATTTGACTAATGAAATAAATTAAATTATTAAAAAATATATATATATTTTGCTATAAAAAGTTTAAGTAATTTAAAAAATATAATAAATTAATTAATTAAATAAATAATGAATTATATTAATCTACATTTTTTGATTTTTTTGCTATAAAGATTTTTCCTCCTGGTTCTCAGTATTTTAACAACTATTATTTTTTTTCTAAAGTTTACTAAATTAAAAACTAAATAATAAAATTTTAAAAACTTATTCTAAATTTTGTAGTTTTTTGCTATAAAGTTTAAGATATTTTTCATCCTGAATATTGCTGTCTTATCAATTTGTCTTTTTTATTTGACTAAATAAAAAATTAAATAATAAATAAATAATAATATTTAAATTATTCTAAATTTTGTAGTCTGTGCTATATTATTTTTTTCTTGCTGTTTTATCTACTAGTTATTTTTCTAAATTAGACTAAATTTAAAATGTAAATAAATACAAATACAATTTTTTTTACATTTTTCTAGTTTCAAGATATTTTGTATATTTTACAATTTTTGTATTTTTTACAATAAGTTATAATAAATAATAAATAAAATTATTCAAAATTTTCTAATTTGATCTATGTAATGTTCAACTCTATCAAGTAGTCATTTTTCTAAAATAGACTAAACTAAAAAAAATAGAAAATAAATGAAATAAATGAAATTATTCTAAATTTTCTAGTTTGATCTATGAAATGTTCAACTCTATCAAGTAGTCATTTTTCTAAAATAGACTAAATTAAAAAAATTGAAAATAAATGAAATAAGAAAAATAAAATTATTATAAATTTTCTAGTTTGATCTATGAAATGTTCAACTCTATCAAGTAGTCATTTTTCTAAAATAGACTAAACTAAAAAAAATAGAAAATAAATGAAATAAATGAAATTATTCTAAATTTTCTAGTTTGATCTATGAAATGTTCAACTCTATCAAGTAGTCATTTTTCTAAAATAGACTAAATTAAAAAAATTGAAAATAAATGAAATAAGAAAAATAAAATTATTATAAATTTTTTATAGTTTCAAGATATTTTGTCATGCTGTTTTATCAACTAGTCATTCAGAAAAACCACCAGCTAGCTCAAACATGTATCTCTGCACATGCCCCAAGTTGTGACGAGCTGTTCTTTAGAAGTTTAAAGCAGAAGTGAGATTAGTTCAGGTTGACCTGATGCTTTGAGGCTGGCAGAATAAAAACGCTGAGGCACAGAACGAGTCAGCAAGAAACACACTCAGAATCTCATTACTCGCTCAGACTGACACACAGCACAAACATCCTCGTCATCCTCAGCATCACAGCCTCTGGAGACAGATCAGTCTCAATCATTTATGCAAAAAAACAGGATTTACACATGTGTAGAAAACCACATTTAATGTACACAAAAAACAATTCACGTGAGTGAAATAAAATGATATATTCATAAAATACATTTCACAAATGCAAAACACAATTTGTAGATGCACAAAAACCTTTCAATGTTTAAAATTTACGAGTTTATCCTTGAATGTGAATGTGCAAATCGTCATTCATGTGTGGATCGCCTCGGATTTGTGTGTGTGTGTGTGTTTTTGAGACTTTCCTGGCAGCGCTCTCCTCCTACACAGATGAGTCGTACTCTTTAGCCAATCAGATTTAAGCTTATCAATCGACCAATCATCATCACGTGAGGGCGTGCCTACCTTCATGTTGCGTCATCAGCTTTCGACCACAGTAAGTTCATGGCTGAGCAGAGGTATGTGCAGTTGATCGGAAGGTTTTGTGCACAGTTGTATATCTACGAATTGTGTTTTGCATTTGTGAAATGTATTTTATGAATATATCATTTTATTTTGCGCATGTGAATTGCTTTTTGTGAATATATTTTTTTTTCACGCACGTGAAACAAATTTGTGTGAACGTGAATGTGGTTTCATGCATGTGAAATTGGCTACTCACGTGTGAATTATGTTTTTTGCGTGAATTCTTAATGAGACTGATCTGGCTCCTTCCTTCATTAGCATCGACATCATCGCTCACTCCTGAAGCTCTGGCTCGATGACATATATTAGTAACGTAACACACACACACACCACCAAACACAACTCGACAGGAGCGCAACGTTTCAGTGTTTTCACTGTGTTTCCACAAGTTTTGCATCATTATCTATATCAGGCTTTCCCAAAGTTAAGTTTTCATAAGTTAATGACAATCTAATAATCATTTAAATCATATAAATGTAAATTTAAAGTCCCCCTGTGCTGAAAATCCAGAGTCGTAGATGTTGTGTAGATGTTGTGTAGAAGTTGTGTAGATGTTGTGTTGATGTTGTGTGTTAATGTTGTGTGGATGTTGTGTAGAAGTTGTGTAGATGTTGTGTTGATGTTGTGTGGATGTTGTGTAGATGTTGTGTAGATGTTGTGTGTGTTACCTGTTCTCTTCTTCCAGTAGATGCGCACCTGTAGTTGTCCGTCTTTGTAATACGGTGTACTGATGTTGTGTCGATATTGTGTTGATGTAGATGTAGATGCTGTGTGGATGTTGTGTGGATGTTGTGTAGGTGTTGTGTAGATGTTGTGTGTGTTACCTGTTCTCTTCTTCCAGTAGATGCGCACCTGTAGTTGTCCATCTTTGTAATACGGTATACTGATGTTGTGTCGATATTGTGTTGATGTAGATGTAGATGTTGTGTAGATGTTGTGTTGATGTTGTGTAGATGTTGTGTAGATGTTGTGTGTGTTACCTGTTCTCTTCTTCCAGTAGATGCGCACCTGTAGTTGTCCGTCTTTGTAATACGGTGTGTTGATGTTGTGTAGATGTTGTGTAGAGGTTGTGTAGATGTTGTGTTGATGTTGTGTAGATGTTGTGTGTGTTACCTGTTCTCTTCTTCCAGTAGATGCGCACCTGTAGTTGTCCGTCTTTGTAATACGGTGTGTTGATGTTGTGTAGATGTTGTGTAGAGGTTGTGTAGATGTTGTGTTGATGTTGTGTAGGTGTTGTGTAGATGTTGTGTGTGTTACCTGTTCTCTTCTTCCAGTAGATGCGCACCTGTAGTTGTCCGTCTCTGTAATACGGTGTGTTGATGTTGTGTAGATGTTGTGTAGAGGTTGTGTAGATGTTATGTTGATGTTGTGTAGGTGTTGTGTAGATGTTGTGTGTGTTACCTGTTCTCTTCTTCCAGTAGATGCGCACCTGTAGTTGTCCGTCTCTGTAATACGGTGTGTTGATGTTGTGTAGATGTTGTGTAGAGGTTGTGTAGATGTTATGTTGATGTTGTGTAGGTGTTGTGTAGATGTTGTGTGTGTTACCTGTTCTCTTCTTCCAGTAGATGCGCACCTGTAGTTGTCCGTCTTTGTAATACGGTGTGTTGATGTTGTGTAGATGTTGTGTTGAGGTTGTGTAGATGTTATACGGTGTGTTGATGTTGTGTAGATGTTGTGTTGAGGTTGTGTAGATGTTGTGTTGATGTTGTGTAGGTGTTGTGTAGATGTTGTGTGTGTTACCTGTTCTCTTCTTCCAGTAGATGCGCACCTGTAGTTGTCCGTCTTTGTAATACGGTGTGTTGATGTTGTGTAGATGTTGTGTAGAGGTTGTGTAGATGTTATGTTGATGTTGTGTAGGTGTTGTGTAGATGTTGTGTGTGTTACCTGTTCTCTTCTTCCAGTAGATGCGCACCTGTAGTTGTCCGTTTTTGTAATACGGTGTGTTGATGTTGTGTAGATGTTGTGTTGAGGTTGTGTAGATGTTATACGGTGTGTTGATGTTGTGTAGATGTTGTGTTGAGGTTGTGTAGATGTTGTGTTGATGTTGTGTAGGTGTTGTGTAGATGTTGTGTGTGTTACCTGTTCTCTTCTTCCAGTAGATGCGCACCTGTAGTTGTCCGTCTTTGTAATACGGTGTGTTGATGTTGTGTAGATGTTGTGTTGAGGTTGTGTAGATGTTGTGTTGATGTTGTGTAGGTGTTGTGTAGATGTTGTGTGTGTTACCTGTTCTCTTCTTCCAGTAGATGCGCACCTGTAGTTGTCCGTCTTTGTAATACGGTGTGCCGACTCCCAGAGCGCTCGAGGGTTTCTTCACCGACACTTTCCTCACTTTAGAAACTGCCTCTAAATCAACATTCAAGAGATTAAATCTTAATATGGATCCACGCATTAAGAATATGAAAACAATCGGTGTATACTAATGTGACAGCGGATTCATTTCTGTGAATCCTTTCAATCAATTCCTATAAACTGTTATATTGGTGGATGTATATGAAAGTGATTAAATATGAAACTATGATTCATCCTTGGGTTCACTTTAGTTAAAGTTAAACTTTACTTTTACTACATACATACTGTATATATGGTCACAATTTTGCCTCAATAAACTCCTGATTTCTGATTATTAATAGTAAGGTAGTTGTTCAGTTTAGGTATTGGGTGATTAAGGGATGTAGATTATGATCATGCAGAATAAGGCATTAATATGTGCTTTAAAAGTACTAATAAACAGCCAATATCCAAGTACTATGCATGATAATAAGCAACTAGTTAATAGTGAAAATTGCTTCATTGAATTGCTTCGCGTCGGGGTCCCGTTCAGCCAGTCGGGGTTGTTATTCGCTATAGAGCTGGTAAGTCCCGCCCCTTCCGCTAACCCCCCTGGACCTCTAGATTGAAAAATCATCAATGCAAGTGAATGTGAGAAAATAATTATTTACACTTGCATTGAAGATTTTTCAATCTAGAGGTCCAGTGGGGTTAGCGGAAGGGGCGGGACTTACCAGCTCTATAACAACCGCCTCGCTATACATTATCCCTTACGTATTATTTTTTTTTATAGTTTTTTTTAAAGATTTATATAAATATATATTAACATAATTGACAAAATTAAGGATTTTTGATCATTATGGGAAATAAAGTGTTCTTCCATCATGGTCCATCAAATAACTACAATTATTAAATAAATAAAAAATAAAATGATTAAACATTTAATAATTAAAATATTTAAAATAAAATAGTCAGTTTTATGTCTCAAAAATGACATAAAAATTTGGATTTGGATTTATCGGCCAATATATCGGTTATCGGCTGTCAACTATAAAGAATTATCGGTATCGGACAAATTTTTTATATCGGTGCATCCCCAATATTTGTATAAAGAATTATACAAATATATTATACTAATATAAACTAATATACTGATATAAAGAATTATCGGTATCGGACAAATTTTTTATATCGGTGCATCCCCGATAACTCTTAGTAGTTGAAAGCCGATAACCGATATATTGGCCGATAAATCCAAATCCAAATTTTTATGTCATTTTTGAGAGCCTGATTACAAAAACGAAAGTCTCGTCATTAAAATCCACGTCCCAAACACAATTATGATGTTCTCATTATAATGTTATGTAGCCGATGTGACGGACTTGAGCTGCATCTATTTTCCTTTTTGAAGTGATTCCAATCATATTTCAAGCAATTCAAACCCATCATGATGAACAGTGCGCATCTGAAGAGTCTCAGCTGAAGGACATAATCATTATTTATCGGCTTTAATATATCGGCCAAATTTTCTTATCGGGCCGATAACGATAACATTAAAAATATATACATATGTAAGGGATAATCCACAGAAGGCTGTGCATTAAACGGTTTTATTACACACCTTCCAGCCAATCAGATTCGAGTATTCAGACAGACTATGGTATAAATCATAAAGGGACAGAAATCTTGCACTGATGATGATGATGATGATGATGATGATGATGATGATGATGATGATGATGATGATGATGATGAAGGCGAGTTGTGTCGTACTTGACTGATTGTGTTGTTGAGTGTCGATGTGAACGAAGGCTTTTCCACTCTTCAGTCGTTGTTGACCCCAGTACGAGACGGCCTGGACCTCCACTGAGTAACTGCAGTTCCACTGAAGCCCGTCCAGATCCGTCGAGCTCTCAGCCTGGAACACACACACTCGTTAAACTCACACACACAATCATTAAACTCACACACACTCGTTTACATCAGTTCATCAGCTGTATCACTGAAGCCCGTCCAGATCCATCGAGCTCTCGGCCTGAAACACACTCACTTGTTAAACTCACACACACACACACACACTCGTTTACATCAGTAAAGTACTCATTCATTAAACTCACACACTCACTCGTTAAACTCATACACTCACTCATTAAACTCACACACACACACTCGTTTACATCAGTTCATCAGCCGTATCACTGAACACAGATCCGTCGAGTATAATACAGGTTCAATGCACTGCTTCAGCATATTTGTGAATTTATTTGTTATGTATTTAATATACAGTGGTGGTCAAAATTAATGGCACCCCTGATAAATATGATAAAAAATGGCTGTAAAAAATATATCTGCATTGTTTATCCTTTTGATCTTTTATTCAAAAAATGCACAAAAATCTAACCTTTCATTGAAGTAAAAGAATTGAAAGTGGGGGGTAAATCACATTATAAAATAAATGTTTTTCTCCAAAACACGCTGGCCATAATTGTTGGCACCCTGTTATGAAATACTTTTTGCAACCTCCTTTTGCCAAGATAACTGCTCTGAGTCTTCTCCTATAATGCCTGATGAGTTTGGAGAACACCTGACAAGAGATCAGAGACCATTCCTCCACACAGAATCTCTCCAGATCCTTCAGATTCACAAGTTCATGTTGGCGCTTCTTCTCTTCAGTTCACTCCACTCATCAGGACAGGGGACTGGGACGGTCACGGCAGAAGCTTCATTTTGTGCTCAGTTACCCATTTTTGTGTTGATTTTGATGTTTGTTTGGACCGTTGTCCTGATGGAAGATCCATCCAACCACGGCCCATTATAAGATTTCTAGCAGAGGCCGTCAGGTTTTGATTTTTTATCTGTTGGTATTTGCTAGAATCCATAATACCATGTATCTGAACAAGATGTCCAGGACCTCAAGCAAATAAATAGGCCCACAACATATAAGATCCAGCAGTATATTTAACCGTATGGGGTACTCTTCATCCCTGTTTGCACCAAACACATCTGCTGGGTTTGCTGCCAAAAAGCCCTTTTTTTAGTTTCATCTGACCACAGAATCCGGTCCCTTTTGAAGATCCAGTCGTGTCTGACCACTGAATATGCTGGAGTTTGTTCTTGGAGGAGCGAGGAGGATTTTTCTTGAAACCCTCCCAAACAACATGTGGGGATGTAGGGGTTGTTTGATAAAAATTGTTTAGGCTTTCTGACCCCCAAGACTCAACTAATCTCTGCAATTCTCCATCTATGATCCTTGAAGAGTCTTTGGCCACTCAAACTTTCATCCTCACCGTCCATTAAGACAATATAAGCCTCTTTCCGACCAAGTAGTTACAGGAACTTACTTATAGGAACTGTTCACTTCTAAACAGTTCTATGAACTACTCTCCCCCAAACTCGGTTTTGCTGTTTGCGTTCGCACTGGCCAAGTGGCCATAGGAACTGGTAGGAGGGGTAAGGGAGAGACACAAGCACGGTGACTTTTATTTTGATGGGGCGACGGACCTTTATTTTGGCGGCGCTGAGAACGCCAGAGCAAACAATGCTCGCATTCTCTGTGTTTATTAGTTAGCGATCTGTCTAACAATACTGTTTAACATGTTATTAGATAGAACTGTTATAGAAAGTAGACAGTATATGAAAAAAAGGTTATTATCCTATGCCGTGTGGTTGATGTCCAGTGTTGCTAGCTGAGCAGAAACACATAATCATGTTTGGCTTGGTCCCCTCAAAGTTGCGTTGGATTTTCTCTTCAGCATAAAGGTTTAGAGGCCCATCTATCACTGTTTTCCATGTTTGTATAGTTAGTTTATGGAGTAAATATATAGGCTATAATCTGTGTGTTTACATTCTAGCTGTTTTTAAAATGGCGGGTGCTGGTGTTCCGCATGCGTTCGGTCAATCAGCGTACACTAACGTCACGGGTAGTTCCTATAGTGCTGGTTTAGACCCTACTCTGAAGTAGGAGCTCAATTAGTTCCTCCAAATGGAGTTCCTAGAACTAAAATAGTTCCTAGTTCCTGCGGTGCGAACACGCCGACATCCGGGTACTTTAGCCAATAGTTCTAGGAACTGTAAAAAGGTTCCTCCGGTCGGAAAGCGGCTATAGACACACGTCCTCTTCCTGGCAGATTCGTAACATCTTTAGTTGATTATAACTTCTTAATTATTGCCCTGATGGTCAAAATGGGGATTTTCAATTCTTTGGCTATTTTCTTACAGCCACTTTCTATTTTGTGATGCTCAACAATCTTTTGCTGCACATCAGAACTATATTCTTTGGTTTTACTCATTGTGATGGATGAGCAAGGGAATTTGGCCTTTGTGTTTCCTCATATTTAAACTCCTGTGAAACAAGAAGTCATAGCTGGACAATTTCATGTTCCTAGTCACCCTGGTGTGCTAAATAAAGGTAAATATTAATGAGAATATACTTCAGAGATATTTTTCTCATAAAAAATTCTAGGGGTGCCAATAATTGTGGCCGACATGTTTTGGAGAAAAACATTTATTTCATAATGTGATTTACCCCCCAATTTCAATTCTTTTACTTCAATGAAAGGTTAGATTTTTGTGAATTTTTTGAAGGAAAGATCAAAAGGATAAACAATGCAGGTTTATTTTTTACAGCCATTTTTGTTCATATTTACCAGGGGTGCCATCAATTCTGACCAGCACTGTATATAAAATATATGACATTTAATATTTAATATTCCGACATATATTTGATATATAATATATATCTGAAATATATTTAATAGCCTATATAAAATATCTGACATATTTAATATATAACATATTTAATATATATTTAATATATAAAATATTTGACGTTTAATATATAACAGATCTAACATATATTTTATATATAACATTTCTTACATATTTAATATATATTATATTTTTGACAAGTATTTATATTATGTATGACATATTTAATATATATATATCTGATATACATTTAATATATCAAATGTTTAACATTTAACATATATGACATATTTCATACATAATATATTTGACACATATTTGATATATAACACATATCTCACATAGATTTAATATATAACATATGACATATATTTGATATATAATATATTTGACCTTTAGCAGGTGACATGTTAAATATATAACGAATTATACAACAAATAAAATTCATAGCATAAAATGAATTAAGGAATAATCTGGATGTGCATAAATGTGATTTTTGTGTGTTAACTTCTTCTATTTATGTGGGTTTTGGCTCCTGCTATCCTAAATGACATAATAACACAATGAATAATCTCCGAACAGACGTTGCTCTTTAGTGTAAGTGTGTGTTTCTGTGTTTCTGACGTGAAGACTTTATCATGGAAGCATATCCCGAGCTCAGCGTGAGCGTGAACGCCACAATAATCTGGTTTATTAGGAACACATGTGAAGTGATTAGAGTTTCCACATCTCAGCTGATCACTGCATTCCTCCAGCAGCGTGAGCTTGATCGGGTTCAGCTATTAACGGGTTAGTTTGGGCATTCCTGCATCAGCGTGAGCTTGATAGGTTCAGTTATTAACGGGTTAGTTTGGGCATTCCTGCGTCAGCGGGTCACTAACTCAGACAGATCATGTGTCGGGACATTATGAACACACTCACTGTCGGGTTTGTTTGGAGACTGTGGGAGTTTCACAGTCAACAGCTTTACTGAGCTTCAGTGTGTCATCAGGTCAGTTCTACAGGCTTCTGCTTTATTTAAACACAATTCACTGAACTTTTCTGTTTCTACTTTAGCAGAAACTTGGTGACTTTTGTGGGACTAGTTATATGAACATAGAACAATTGTGGACATGATTAGAAAACGCTAAGTGGATCAGCATTGGAAATAAATGGGAAATACAGAGCAATTTTTGGGGGTATAATCTATAAATCTGTGCAGTTTTTGATAATGTCTAAATATATATTCAAATGCAAAACCAAATAAAAGCAAGTAATTATGTCTCAAAATACTTGTCAAACATGTCAAGTTGCGGTTGTGATGGGCAGTCCATTTCTTTTCTGCCAAATGGTTCTTTTGGACTGTTTGTTTCAATGAACCGATTCACTAAACTGCAAAAATGTTACTTGGGATTTCAAAAAATTCTTACAAGACGCTGCGTAGCTCAAGACACAGTGGGAACGCCTGCGACGGCCAGCACCGAAACATACCAAGAGCTGGCTAGATTTTCTCCAACCGCTAGAGCGATCTACATAGAACTTCAATGCTCGGACAATGCAGAGCAAATGAAGCTTCCCGTCCTCCTCAGAAACAAAAGGAGGAGGATGGAAAGAGTGAAGGTTGACAACCTGAGAGCGAAATGATGTGGACAATACTTTGGGCACATATCCTGGCCTTGGTCCTTAAGTCATCTTGACCAGACCAGGAGCGAAGTCCATACATGTCTTGCTGACAGAAAGAGCTTGCAAATCTCCAAAACATTACCAATAAGTCAAAGCTAATAAGAGAGTAATCTTGAGAGTCAGAATCCACTCCGGAGCTGACTCCAAGGGCTCAAAGGGAGCCTCCGTTAAGCTCTCCAGGACGACTGACAGGTCCCAAGAGGGAATTCCAGGGGAGCGTGCTGGTTTCGGGCGCCTAACCCCGCGCATAAATGTTGAGACTAGCCTTAGTTTACCCAGGGGGGATCTCATCCGACTCTCTATGAGCTGCAATAGCAGCAACGTATACTCTCAGAGTGGTAGCGGCCGCTCCAGAAGCAAACTTCTCCTGTAGGAACTCCAGCACTGAACCCACTGGGCAGCTGACTGGATCCACAGCGTGTGTTGAACACCATGACTCAAAAACCCTCCACTTAGAGGAATACAGCCTTCTCGTGGAAAGGGTTCTCGCACTTGCAATGGTCTCCTGGACGTCAGCGGGAAGACCAAAGCTCAAAGCTAGCGGCCTCTGATGTGCCATACACATAGCTTCCAAATGTCGTGGCGAGGGTGCCATATCCTGCCCTGAAGCTGGGATAGTAGATCCTCCCTGACCGGAATCTCCCAGGGAGGGTATTCCAGAACAGGAACCTGCTCCGAGAACCACGGCTGGGACGGCCAGAATGGGGCTACAAGTAGGAGACGGGATCCGCTCTCCCTCACCCTGGACAGAACCGCCTGGATCAATTTGACGGGCGGGAATGCATAAAGTTTCTGTATCGGCCATGGGTGGGCGAATGCATCTATCCCCAACGGTGCTGGGGGGCTCAGGGAGAACAAAAAGTGGGCATTGGGACAATGCAAAGAGGTCCACTTCCGCTTTTCTGAACACGTCCCAAATCAGGGCTACTGTTTGACGGTTCAACATCCACTCCCCCGACCTGAGCTTCTGCCTCGACAGAAAATCCGCTGCGAGGTTCAAGATCCCGGGGACATGGACTGCCCTCAGTGAAAGGAACTTGTCCTGAGCCCACAGGAGGAGGTGGCGCGTGTGCCTCAACCCGAGAGACTGAATGTGACGAAGGACAATGTCCCTGAGGTGGGTCACCAATTCCCTGGAGCGAGCTAAAAGGAGCCAATCGTCCAGGTAGTTGAGTATACGAATGCCCTGGAGCTGCAACGGGGCAAGAGCAGCATCCATACACTTTGTGAACGTCCTCGGCGCTAGAGCGAGACCAAAGGGAAGGACCCTGTACTGGTAAGCCTTTCCTCCAAAGGCGAATCTGAGGAACCTCCTGTGTCGCCGTACAACCTGAATATGGAAATATGCATCCTTCAGGTCTACTGTCACGAACCAGTCCCCCGCACGAATTTGAGATATGATAGCTTTCAGCGTCAACCACTGGAATTTCCCTTTGTAAAAGGAGAAATTCAGCCGCCGGAGGTCTAGTATAGGTCGCAGACCGCCGCCCTTCTTCAGGACCAGGAAGTAACGGCTGAAGAAGCGTTGCTCGACTTCCTTTGAAGGAACCTCTTCTATCGCTCCCTTGAGAGGAAGGGACGAAATCTCCTGCTCTGAGGCGCTGTCGATTACAGTCGGAAAAATCCCGTTGAAGCAAGGGGGGTTGCGACAGAACTGAAGCGTGTAGCCGAGCCGAACTGTGCGGAGGATCCAAGGCGATACCCCTGGCAGACGCCTCCATTCTTGAAAGAAATGTGATAAAGGAAGCAGAGTGTTGCAATGCAGAGGACATAACTGTGTTAGGGTGTCGAGCTGAATCTTGTGGGGCGGCGTGGTCGACTGTGAAGGAGAGCACCTTGCTTCCTGACACGCAGTGGGAGGTACCACTGCCTGGATCAGTACCGCAGGGTCTGCCTGCTCCTGAAGAAAACTGAACTCCGAGGATGCGAGCGGCAGGTATCAAACAAGTCAGGGGTGAGGGGAGAAAGCTTAATGCGTCTCCTTCCTCCCGCTCCGAAAGGTTTGAATGAAGTTGAACAGAAACTGCACTTCGAAACGCGCTGGGCGGCGTGTGAGAGGTGGGCAGAAACGCTTGCGCGTTCTGTCCCAAGCTCGAAAATCTGGGTTTTTCTGACCTGAGGGTCAGGAGCGATTTGAGGGAGCTGGAGCGAAAGGTTTGTTAGACCGCTTCAGCTCAAGACGCCTATGAGGTCGCTGGCGGGGAAATGGGCTACGTGTGTGTGTACCCAAACCATAGCTGGTGGGGGATGAGCCGGGTCACTCCTCCTAGTGGTGAACTCCTTCCTGTGAAAGGGAGGTTCTCTGATTTGAGACGGGGAGGGGTTAGACGACTCCCTAACCCTCTTGGGCATAAACTGCCTGAAGGCGGCCGACTGGGATTTTGCAGCCCTGAACTTGTCAACCACAGGTGTTGACCGCCTCCCCGAACAGTCCAGACTGAGAAACAGGGGCGTCCAGGAGGAAAACCTTCTCCTTGTCACGAATCTCTGTGAGGTTGAGCCACAGGTGGCGCTCTGCAGCAACCACGTCTGCCATAGACAGACCTATAGCGCGCGCGGTGTACTTGGTGGCTCTTAAGGCCAGATCCGTGGCCTTACGAAGCTCCTTGACAGCTTCCGGCATTAGGCAAGTGCCCTCGTCCATCTCCTTGGACGTCTGGTAGGCTTGGAGGATGGCCATAGTGTGAAGGGACATGCCTGCCTGACTAGCTGCCATGTAGGACTTTCCGATAAGGGCGGAAGTAGTCCTGCATGGTTTAGAGGGAAGGAGGGGGCGAGATTTCCACGATGGGGCCGTCGACGGAGAAAGGTGAGTAGCCAGCGTGTCCTCGACCGCTGGGATGGCAGAATAGCCCTGCTCCACAGAACCAACAAGGTTGGTGAGTCAGCGGCTGCCACATTAGTCAAACGCGCGGAAAAAGGCTGCTTCCAGGATCTGGAGATCTCATTATGTAGATCACTGAAAAAGGGCAGCTTTCTCCGCTCTGGCCTAGAATTAGGGCCACTTAAAAATATTTCGCCGAGTTTAGACGACTGTGACCCGCGGGGCTCGTCGGGCCAGTTAATAGCGAGCTTCTCTGTAGCGCGCGAAAGCACATCAATAAGCTCGGTGTAGGCGCAGGAGGCCGCGCTTCCTGGCCGCTAGGCGGGAGAACGCCATCAACTAAAACAGGCCGAAATCCTCAGAGTCGGACGCTGCAGTGTAAATCACATCCTCCAGCCCGAAAGAAACCGTCTAATGGGCTTCCGGGCTAGGGCATAAATAATCGTGATAAAACTCGACTGGCAGGACGCTGCGCGCGTGCTCGGGAGAGAAAGGGCGAGGCCCATCTGCTCATACTCCATACCCTCGAGCTCTACATCCGAACCCCAGCTCGCGGATCCCAGCGAGGCCTCTGTGGTCTCGGGAGCGCGGATGACTCCTTCACAAAAAACGTGAGCATAGAGCGGAGGGTTTTGAGAGGTAGATTGTCACAAAATGTACATTTTTACAAACCTAGAACAGCCTCGCGCGCATGTGAAAAACCCAAACATTTAACGCACTAACTGTGAGGGTCTTCACTCGCAATAAAGCGAGCGCATGGCGGCAGGCAACGACGAAACTCCATGGCACTTCACCGCAAGGAGAACTGAGTTCCACTATTCACAGTCGCTGAAGTGCAGGTGAAGAATGCTGATGCTAAAATCCGAATATTTGGGCCAGAAAAACCGAGAACGAAGGGCTAGAATGGCTGCTTCATGAAGGCAGAGAAGTCAGAGGAGCAGATGGCGCCATCAGCCAATGAATTGGAGTGATTCTATATGGGCTTCAGACAATCAGCACACCCAGAGGGCGTTCCCACTGCGTCTTAAGTGAACATATGAAAGAGAACCTCCATTACCCCGTCGATGGTCTTCCTCCTCTTTCTCCGGGATGGCACCGGGGATTTTCCCGGGACGCTGCAGGTCCAGAAGACTCGGAAGTGATGAACGGGAACATCGGATTCTGCCGGAAGAGTCCAGTCGAGTCGAACCTTCATCTGACCCTCGGGACCCAGCGTGAGGTTTGAGGCTCTCAGTCCCGCAGGGGTCGGAGGAGGAGACGGGTCTGAACACACACACACACAGCTCTGTTAGATGGAAAACAACACACACACACACACACACACACAGCTCTGTTAGATGGAAAACAACACACACACACAGCTATGTTAGATGGAAAACAACACACACACACACACACACACACACACACACACACACAACACACACACACAGCTCTGTTTGATGGAAAACAACACACACACACAGCTCTGTTTGATGGAAAACAA
>CM043364.1:1312500-1335000 GCA_023718395.1 Leucaspius delineatus | reverse complement strand
GACCCAAAATTGGGTTAAAACAACCCAGCATTTTTTAGAGTGTATAGAATCACGGGAGAAGTGAATTTTAACTCGTTTTTTTTACAAGGCATTGTTTTCACTCGTCTAATAACATGCATTTATGAACCGATTTTGAATGTAAATGATCATTTTTCCTAGAATCGGGGAAAAGTGAATTTTAACGCCCAAGCAAACAAATAAAAAGGACACGTTATTCGCCTCATGAATGGAGGCTCTGTGAACGACAGGTGTAAAAACTTATTATACACATATATTATTATTTATTATAATATATTTATATATAATAATACATCAAATCTAAATTCAAAATATAGTAACAAAAACTATAATTGTACGTTAGTGATACTAAAACCCATATTCTTACTATTATCGAAGGGAAAAGCGTTTCTTTTTATGTTGCAGGGAAAAAATAACATCACACGGGTTTGCCACAATATGAGGAGCAAAAAATAATCACAGAATTTGAAATATTCCTTCAATAAAGTATTTTATGAGCCATTTATACAAGGCAGTGTTTTCTCTCATCTAATAAACTGCATTTATGAACCGATTTTGAATGTAAATGATCATTTTCCAAGAATCACAGGAGACGTGAATTTTAACGCCCAAGCAAATAAAAAGGACACATTATTTGTCTCAAGCTTTTCTAAATCAGGCCTAAATGGAGGCTCTGTGAACGACGGTCGTAAAACTCTTGAAATATTCCTTTAATAAAGTCTTTTATGAGGTATTTCTACAAGGCAGTGTTTTCACTCGTCTAATAAACTGCATTTATGAACGTAAATGATCATATTTCCTACACTCTAAAAATTCTGGGTTGTTTCAACCGAACTTTGGGTCAAATATGGACAAACTCGGCCGTTGGGTTAAATGTTGAAATTACATTTTTAACCCAACGTTTGGGTTTGTCCATATTTGACCCAAAATTGGGTTTTATGTGGTTTTATTAAAAAGTCTATTATGAGGTATTTCTACAAGGGATTGTTTTCACTCGTCTAATAAACAGCATTTATGAACCGATTATGAAGGTATTTTAGAATTTTTCCTAGAATCACGGGAGAAGTGAATTTTAACGCCCAAGCAAACAAAACAGAAACAAAATAATAATAATAATAATATATATATATATATATATATAATTTATTTATTTATTTATTTTTTATTATCAAATAAAAAGGACACGTTATTTGTCTAATTTAAGCTTTTCTAAATCAGGCCTAAATGGAGGCTCTTATTTTTACGTTTATTTTTATTTTTAAGGCAGTATTTTCACTTATCTAAAAAAACACATTTATGAACTGATTTTGGATGTAAATTATCATTTTTCCAATAGAATCACGGGAGAATTGAATTTTAACGCCCATGCAAAAAAAAAAAAAAAAAAAAAAAAAAAATATATATATATATATATATATATATATATATATATATATATATATTTTTTTTATCAAATAAAAAGGACATGTTATTTGTCTTATTTAAGCTCTTCTAAATCAGGCCTGAATGGAGGCTCTGTTGTAAAACTCTAGTCTAAAACGGGCCGTTGGAGCAGAAGATGAAAGGCTTCCACCTGCCGGCTCCGTAAATCCCGTGGGATTGCAGCTGTCCGAGGCCACCCGGGAAGACTCACCTCGGGAAGATCGGAAGTGTTTGCTGGGAGCCGTGAACCCGCGAGTGCCGTGAACATTGACCGACGCCACACGAAACTGGTACCACCTGACCGGCCTCACGTCGCTCAGCACGACCCGCTCTTCAGCAACCTGAGGGCACAGAGGGCTAGAGGTCACGGACAGAGGTCACGGACATGAGCTATTTTAAAACACGAAAGAGAACGAGACATTTGTGCACATCTCTTTATTTAACATGCTTTTGTTTAAAAATATTCTCTTTCTCAGTGTTTCTGTCTTGTGTCTTAAATCGAGATTTACTGGAGAAGCAAAATGACTGAAGATATTAAGACTTGTTTTCTGATTTTTTTTTTTTAAATTAGGTGAGTTTTTGCTTAAAACATGAACAAATATCTGACAATGGAGTCTGAAAAATAATCTTGTTTTCACTTTGAATAAAGATGATTTTTCTGACCCCATTGGCAGATTTTTGTTCTTGTTTTAAGCACAAACTCACTTTACTTTGATTATTTTTTCAGAAAACAAGACTTAATAAAAGACAGTCATTTTACTTCTCCAGTAAATGTCTCTTGATTTATTATATTTTTTTATATTTGTGCTGGAAAACAAGAAAGAAATATGGACTAAGAAAATAGTTTTTTGCAGTAAATCATTCTGAAATTGTGATTTTGATTCTTTGAATCAAAAGCAAATCCACTTGGGAGACACTTAAAAGTTTCCCATCTCTTTCAGTAAATCTATTCAATTTGTCATATTTATTTCTACAGCACTTTATGCAATAGATTGCTTCACAAAAGTAAAAATTCAACAGTTATGAACTAATAAAGCTCTACTATACAGCTCTACAGAGGATAATAGTGTCATTATGCGGCTCAGCTCAATTCAGTTCAACAATTGTCGACATTACAAAGTCTATTATGAAATTAATTCAATTTGAGCTATAAAGCAGACAATAGTGTCGCTATTCAGCTCAATTCAACTTATCATCAAATAGTATCAGTGCAGTCAAATCGATAACATTACTAAATATAAATTGTCTTTTTATTATTAATTGGCTCACGGTTTCAGGGAAAAAAGACCTAATGTCAAATAAAAATAAAGAAAATAGGAAATAATCAAACTACAAGCAACAGCACAAATAAATACAATAGAGCAAAAATACTAATAAAATAAACAGTGCTTTTCAGGTTTTTCAGGTAGGTCTAACATAAGTTTTCAGGTACAGAAATTGAATAAAGTAATCAAATGTAAAATAACATTGCATATTTGACTGTATAAATTAAAGATTATTCCTTATTAAAGTTAAAAAAAGATATTCAATCCAGAGCTGTGAGTGAGTTCCTGTCTTTTGTTGTTTGATTAACACTGAAAACACAGACATTAGGAATATTAGGCTGCTGTCCCTTTAAGACATAATGCACTGATTCAATACACTGATACACATGCATTGTCTTTCTCGACCGTATAAGTTCACTTAAGGCATAACACATTATGTCTGATACAATACTCATCAAGACGGACATGTTGACATCATTTTTGTGTGCATTAGTCCATTCAAGCGCAAGACTTGAAAGAGAACTCAATATTTGCGCGCTGTCTGAAACACACATACACACACAAGCTGTTGAAGCTCCGCCCTCTGTGCCGGGAGCAGCAGCTCATTTGCATTTAAAGGGACACACACAAAAACAGCATGTTTTTGCTCACCCTCAAAAAGTGACAATTTTAACATGCTATATAAAAATATCTGTGGGGTGTTTTGAGCTAAAACTTCACACACACACTCTGAGGACATCAGAGACTTACATCTTCTGAAAAGGGCATTATAGGACGCCTTTAAACTTGCATGACTGGTACATTAGTGGTGAAAGGACAGACCTGTGCCACATCCAGCCACTGGGTGGCGTCATCTTCGCTGGGGTGGATGCCGAAGTTCCAGCGCCGCTGCAACACGTAAAGCACCGGCTCCACCGAGACGTTGAACCGCGACGACCAGCGAACCTCCAGTTTTCCTGACGGATGCTCCCAAAACACCAGCTCCTTCCGCGGCTTCAGAGGAGATCCTGCGAGAGCCAACAACACACACTCAAATAACACTCAATAACAACCTAAATATTTCTTTAAAAATGTGCATATACAGTCAAACCTACATTTATTCATACACCTTTCTCACATTATCACAGTTTATTCGCTATAGTTTAGAGAATGGTAATGAAATATGAGCAGAACTCAGTTGATATTTGACTGGTTTTGTCCGTCCTTCTGTTAGACTGTCTCACACATGAATTATGTTGAATATCTGTCAGCTGTTAAATTTAACTACACAATTAGATAATACCAGTTTAGCTCAACCAATCACCAAGCAATGCTTCACTTAGTTCAGTCTGTGTGTAAAAAGAGCATTAGCAATTAAAAGAAACAAATATTTTTTATAAACAAATTTTACTGGTAGTCACTGTATGCAGAATATTTGGGTATAATATGTCAGTTTAATTTATTTTTCTCTCCTCACTTACATAAATGTATATTTTCATTGAATCTGATCTTTTGCTTTGTGTTCAAATAAAAAGAGAAAATAATCCAATATTTTATTTGCAATGTATTTAATTCACTGGATTAGACAAAAATAGACATTATCACACGATTCTTACAAATATAAAATTGTTTAATTGAATATGCAATAGTTCAAAATAACTCTAAATAATAAAATTATGATATGACGACACCGAACCTCCCATCTGCTGGAGACTAACCCTCAAGGACATTAGAAAGTCTTCCATGTGTAATAAATGAAAGATTTATGAAGTAAAAAGCTTTGAGAGAGGAGCAAATGTTCTGCTCGATTGGTCACAGCTGTGATGAAGAACGAGGAAGATCTTACACACACTACATCAATCAGCACGACGTCTTCATCGCCCACAGGAACGGGTTATTAGAGTTCACTACAACTAAACCCATCAAAACACATTTCAAGTGTTACTTCAAAGAAAATACATAAATAAAAAATTCAATATTAGTTTATTTTTTTAAACATGTTTTTGTCATTTTTATTAGTTTCTTTTTAAATATGACAAATTAGGATTAATTTTTGGCTTTAGTTCTCATTTATTACCAGTTAGTAATTTAAACTTACTTTGTTTAGTAGATAGGTTTTCCATCTAATATTTAATATTTTATATATAACCATTAACTTAATTTCATCTTAATTTGAACTTATTTAATTTCATCAAACATTTCTCAATTTCTTTTAGTTTAACAATGTACTAAATTACTAAAACAACTAAAACTTAAATAAAATGAATAAAACTATACAGATATTTTAAAAAAAGTAAAGCATAAGCAAAAAACACAAAAAAATTACTAAAACTAAATAAAAAAAAAATAAAAAAAGAATTCACTGTTAATAAAAACTATAATAGTACAGTATCAGTATCAGTAATATTTATATTTTATTTTATTTTGTGTTATTTAATTTTTCATGGGTTTTAATGTACTATATAGACCTATAAAAAATACTACAAAAATACTATAAAAAGCAAAAACTAACAAAAATGACAAAAACTAACTAAAATTAAAACAAAACAAAAAATATAAAAAAAAATCAAAATATTAATCTAAATCTAGTAGTATCTGTAATATTTATATTTAATTTTAATGCATTTATTACTTCACTTTTCAGGGATATAATAGTTAACTAAAACTAAAACCACCAAAAATATTTTTATTACTTGAAGTAAAATAAACTTTAACTGACATAAAACAATATATAAAAAGCAAACTTATTTTAAACATTTTCTTTTTCTTTTAGTTTTACTTGATGTACTAAAACTGAAATAAAACTAATAAAAACTATAAAGACATTAAAAAAAAATAATATATATATATATATATATATATATATATATATATATATATATATATATATATATATATATATATATATATATATATATATATATATATATTCTTATAAAAATATAACATAAAAGCAAAACTAATCCATTTGAAAATATAAAAACTATAATAGTATCAGTAATATTTATATTCTATGTGTTATTTCAATTTTCAGGGTTATTATAATTAACTAAATAGACATTAAAAAAAATATATCAATTTAAAAATATATATATAAAAAGCAAAAACTAACAAAAAATACTAAATCTAACTCAAATGAAAATGAAAACTGAAAATATAAATAAATAAAAACCTAATTCAAAATATTAATTAAAACTATAATAGTATCTCAATGATGCTAAAATATCACTGGAAGAGGATAATCTTAATAGCAATAAAATGTTGTCCTCAACATCTTGACTGCATTAAACTCAGGATGGAGAAACACAACATGGATGAAGAAGCTAAAGGCCTGAAGTCCTGGATCTCAGTGATGTTGAAGAAGCTGAACAGCATCTGCACTGGATTGAGCTGCGGTTTCACATCTACAGCACGTGTGTGTGACGTCTGATCCCACATCCCACAGACTAACCGCTCCGCACACACACTCCTGCACTCGCTCCGACTGAGATTCACCCGTAACCACACATGAAACCTCCACAGGTGCACGTCAGATCCTTCCAAACACACACGCAGGCGCTTCATTCCTGAATCCATTCCCAGGGAATGCATGAACTAAAGAAATGCAGACCTTGAATGCAATGATGAAAGTTTGTGGAGCCGAAAATAAAACTGTCAACGACGCCACTTTGACCTCCACACGAAAACAGCAGAGGAGGGAGATTTTACTACATTTATGCATATACATAGATTTACATGTGCATTTGTCATACTCTTTTATCCAAAGTGCATGTTGCTTGTCTGTTTCTAGCATGATTAGCATGTTGCTTGTATGTTTCTAGCATGATTAGCATGTTGCTTGTATGTTTCTAGCATGATTAGCATTTTGCAGACGAATGGAGGTTAAACACTCAGCAAGAGTTCATGTTTGAAAATGTTCATGCCTTCAATGAACGTCTATGGGATTTTTTGTAGTTTTGATCATCTGATTAACGAAAACAGTCGAATAGGATAGAACAGAAACAGAAACCCGAGTCAGAACCACCTGAAGGTCTGAGCGAGTCTGAGGGTCACAACTAGAACGGTTTGGCCCACAGTATTTTATAATTTTGGTCTATGAAGAAGAAGAAGAAGCTGAAACAGTAGATCAGTTTTAGTGAGGGATAATATAGATCCAGCCGTTTGTTATCTCAGAATAAACCCGACAGGGTGATCAGGATCAGGTCTTCATCAGCCTGAAGGGGTTTATTCTGAGATAACACACACACACACACACACACACACACACACACACACACACACACACACACACACACCTGAAGGGGTTTATTCTGTAGTACTCGAGTCCGGTCTCGGACTTGTCTCGGACTCGCTGGCATTCGGACTCGGACTTGTCTCGGTCTCGGCCACTGGTCTTGCCAAATATGGCTTTTGTTCTCGACCGAGTCCAGGTGTCTTTATTATGTTCCCAGTAAGCACACTAGGGTGACCAGACGTCCCGAAAAATTCGGGACAGTCCCGAAATCTAAACTGTTGTCCCGAATCCCGAATCTGGCCCTAATTGTCTCGGAAATTATACTAAAGCAAAATCTTGCGTAGTTATTGTCTGCGGAGGTTGAGGCCGGCGACACACTGGCTGCGTGGCGTGTCCGTTTTTATTTCGGCTCCCATGTTAACAGGTTAGAGCTTGCACACTGCCTGCGTGACACGCGCGTCGGGCCGCGCGGAAAATGCGTGCATGCTAGAAATAGAACCGACGCCTATTTTTCACGCGACACGCAAGCGTGTTGGAAGCGTTTACAGGCAAAATAGAATAGGAAAAGATGTTTGTATGTCATTTTGACATGAAAACATATTAATAAATGACATTTTGATGTTTGAAAGTTTAAGTTTTGACATAAATGCAGATATAAATGTAATTTAAAAAAAATATTATCGATTTTCAAATATTGCACCTGTCAATACAGAACGAAATATTCTGTAGCCTATTTTGCCGTCAATACTGCCAACGTTGTCTTTGGTGCTATATATTTATGTTTAACATGAAGTATAGGCCTTCCACAACTCTCTCCCCATATGTCGAATATATCACCTACGCACCTATCACCTATATGGCTACGCAGTCTAATATCATAGAAGCCCCCCATCACCCCCATCCCGCAGACAATTTTTAATTGTCCATAACAACCCGAAAACTTGCCTGCTTGCTTTGCACATCTTATTAATGGGCAAAGTTTTCCGACTTTTTTTCGTACCTTTTTTCTTTTCTTTTTTTTATGTGGATGTTATTGAGCTTGTAGAAGTTTAGCTCTTGCGTTCTTCTGAACATCTCGCTGAATGACATCTGAACATTGCCCGATGTAATTTCTGAGTCATATCACTCCATAAATCTGCCTCTCTTTTAAATGCCTATTCCACGAGTGGTAGGCTCCAATGACTGGCTGTTTTAAAATACAGCTAATATCGAAACAAAATAACCCATGACGTCATCTACGAGACATTTAGGCCTCCTCCAATAGTACTGACAGCTCGGCTCATAGCTTGCAGGTTTGCTTAGTGGCAAACTTTTTTCATTTGATTGGTTCAACCGCCACCCGCCCGAATTTAATTAAAATATTATTTTTCGTCGGATATTAATAAATATTATTTTTCGGATAGATGTGTGTGTGTGTGTGTGTGTGTGTGTGTGTGTGTGTGTGTGTGTGTGTGTGTGTGTGTGTGAGTTGGCTCGGCCCTCCCTCATGCAGTTTAATTGGTTGACATTGTGTGTATGATTGACAGGAACAGAATGTGAGGCTGATCAGACAGTCGAAACAAATGTGTGTGCTCCTTTAGGCCTGTATAATTATTATTTTTTTGTTCTTTGAATTAGTCAATTATTTTAAATACAATTAAAATCATTCATTATTTCATTATTACATAATGATTTAATTTCTATAGGCTATATTTTTTGCAGACTTTTTTTCCTGTCCTGGACTCGGTCTTGACTCGGACTCAAACCTTTTTGGACTTGGTCTTGACTTGGACTCGACTAGTCCTGGTTTTGGACTTGTCTTGGACTCGACAAAGGTGGTCTTGACTACAGCCCTAGTTTATTCTGAGATAACACACACTCACTCACACACACACACACACACACCTGAAGGGGTTTATTCTGAGATAACACACACACACACACACACACACACACACACACCTGAAGGGGATTATTCTGAGATAACACACACTCACACACACACACACACACACACACACACACACACACACACACACCTGAAGAGGGTTTATTCTGAGATAACACACACTCACACTCACACACACACCTGAAGAGGGTTTATTCTGAGATAACACACACACACACATACACCTGAAGGGGTTTATTCGGAGATAACACACACACACACATACACCTGAAGGGGTTTATTCGGAGATAACACACACTCACACACACACACACACACACACACACACCTGAAGGGGGTTTATTCTGAGATAACAACCGGCTGGATGTACATTATCCCATTTATTACACAGCATTTCAACACATTAATAATTATGGAGATCAGAGATACTGATATTTCAGATTAAACTGTTTTAAAATCGTTCCTGTTTGTATCTTATAATCCAACAGTGTATAAAACAATAGTCACAAAATGGACGCCGCTGCGTTTGTATGAAACGAGAGAGAGCGAGTCCACGATACTGGATGGCATAATTAAATAACTCTACACTAAATATTGATTAGACTGAGTTTTAATATTTTTTTAACTCACCAAATGCAAAACTTCCACGAAGAAAAGTGTGTAGCGAGTGTATAGCCAGTGTATAGCGAGTCAGTGTATAGCGAGTGTGCAGCGCTCCCGACTTCAGTGACCCAGATGAGCCGGTGTTTCTGTTGTTATCTGGGAATAACACACCTCTAGATGGAGCGATTGACCAATCAGAATCGAGTATTCCACAGGGCCGTGTAATAATCATTGTTAATATGTTTCTGGAGCCGGGAGACTTGCAGGGTTACAGTCGCACCTGAGGAACATCTGAGAGCGATCGAGAACACGAGAAACACTCAGCGCTCCATAAAGCCGGTTAATGGTTTCCAGCATCTTCACCAGAGCGACGACACACAGAAATAATCATAAATAATCACGCTTCTGACACCAGCTGATTGGGTTTGGATTTCAATAAAAGGCTTTATGACTTTCTGCAAATGAGGGGGAACCAGTAAATCTGACATTAATAACGATCGTGCAACACAAACCGGAACGCTTGCTTTCAGAGGTCACGTTTCATCTTATTGTGTAATTATGATTAAAAAATACAGTAAAAATTGTGAAATATTATTCCAGTGTAAATCATCTGTTCTCTATGTGAATATACAGTAAAGTGTAATTTATTCCTGTGATCAAAGCTGAATGTTCAGCATCATTACTCCAGTCTTCAGTGTCACATGATCCTTCAGAAATAACTCTAAGATGAGGATTTGATGATCAACTATTATTATTGGTGCTCAATTATTAATAATAGCTCTTATTATCAATGTTGAAAATGTTTTTGCTGATTAATATTTTGTGGAAATCGTAATACATTCTTCTTTGATTAATAGAAAGTTCAAAAGAACAACATTTGAAATAGAATATTCTGTATATTATATATTATATATATTTTATATATATATATATATATACAGTACAGGCCAAAAGTTTGGACACATTACTATTTTTAATGTTTTTGAAAGAAGTTTCTTCTGCTCATCAAGCCTGCATTTATTTGATCAAAAATACAGAAAAAAAATGTAATATTGTGATATATTATTACAATTTCAAATAATTGGTTTTCAATTTATTATACTTTAAATTATCATTTATTTCGGTGATGCAAAGCTGAATTTTCAGGATCATTACTCCAGTCTTCAGTGTCACATGTGACATCCAGTCAATCACATGATCCTTTAGAAATCATTCTAATGTTCTGATTTATTATTAGAGTATTATGTGGGGCTAAAAGGTATCGTCCTCCAGTGGTTCCAGTCTTACCTCTCGGGTCGAACTTTCAGAGTAAAGTTAGGAAATTGTTCCTCTTCCGTTGCCAATCTAACCTGTGGTCTTCCTCAAGGATCCATCTTAGCGCCATCTCTTTTTTCTCTCTATATGTTACCACTGGGCACTATTCTAAGAAGACATAGGGTATCCTTTCACTGTTATGCAGACGATACACAAATGTATGTACCAATCAAGAGAAATGATCCTGCCGCCCTCTCATCATTATTAAGTTGTCTAGACGAAGTTAAATCTTGGCTGGACCAAAATTTTTTATTTCTAAATGAAAACAAGACTGAGATCATTGTCTTTGGGTCTACTGTTAATCCTCAGGCTGCCACTCTCGACCTAGGCAGACTATCGGCTTTTAGATCCTCACGTGTACGGAACCTGGGCGTTCTACTAGATGAGTCTTTAAACTTTGATAAACAAATCTCCTCTGTAATAAGCTCTAGTTTTTATCAACTTCGTCTGCTCTCGAAAGTCAAACCTTTCCTTAATCACAAAACTCTTGAGATGGCTATAAATGCCTTTATCTCCTCACGCTTAGACTATTGCAATTCACTTTACTGCGGTATTTCGAAAACTCAAATTGCGCGTCTCCAAATAGTGCAAAATGCTGCTGCAAGATTCCTTTCAAATAGTCGGAAAAGTGACCATATCACCCCAATTCTGAGGTCTCTTCATTGGTTACCCATCAATTTCAGAATCGATTTTAAAATCCTTTTATTTGTATATAAATCTCTATGTAGCCAAGCACCAAGCTACCTATCTGAATTGTTACAACCATACACCCCATTAAGAAGTCTGAGATCGAGTGATAAGAACCTGCTATTAGTCCCACATTCCAGACTCAAACGCAGAGGTGATCGAGCATTCGCTGTGGTTGGGCCTCGGCTGTGGAACAATTTGCCCTTAGTAGTTAGGACAGCCCCTTCCGTGATTTCTTTTAAGTCACTTTTAAAAACGCACTTGTTTTCCCTGGCCTATAATTAAGGATGGTTAGTTTTACTATTTCTCTTCTGAGTCTTAAGGTTTTTTTTTTTTTTTTTTTTTTTTTTTTTTTTTTTGATTTGTCTGATATTGTTGTGCCATTTCTTATTTTTATTTTTGTATTTTGACAATGCTTTTGCTACTCATGCATAAGGCTGCTGTATCTGTGCTGTGCTCTCATGTATGGTATTATTGTTTTAATCTTGTAGTTCTGTAAAGCACTTTGGTCAGTCAGTGACTGTTATAAAATGTGCTATATAAATAAAATGAACTTGAACATGAACTTGAATTATGAGTGTTGGAAACAGTTCTGCTGCCTAATATATTTGATGAATAAAAGGTTAAAAAGAACTGCATTTATTCAAAATATAAAATATATATTTTTTTTATATAAATCTTCTTTATTATCACTTTTAATCAATTTAACACATCCTTGCTGAATAAAATTATTGATTTATTTAAAAAAAAATAAAGAAAAAAATTACTGACCCCAAATTACTGACCAGTAGTGTATATTGTTGTTATAAAAGATTTCTATCTTGAAAACATTTGCTTCTTTTTTTTTCTTTTCTTTTTTCTTTTTCTTTTTTTTATTCATCAAAGTATCCTAAAAAAGTATCACAGGTTATGAAAAAATATTAAGCAGCAGAACTGTTTCCAACTTTGATAATGAATTCTCATATTAGAATGATTTCTAAAGGATCATTTGATAGACTGGAGTAATGATCCTGAAAATTCAGCTTTGCATCACCGAAATAAATGATAATTTAAAGTATAATAAATTGAAAACCAATTATTTTAAATTGTAATAATATATTACAATATTAAATTTTTTTCTGTATTTTTGATCAAATAAATGCAGGCTTGATGAGCAGAAGAAACTTCTTTCAAAAACATTAAAAATAGTAATGTGTCCAAACTTTTGGCCTGTACTATATATATATATTTGTATATATATACTGTATTTATATATATATATAATGATGCTGAAATTGAGCTTAGCATCAATGAATAAATTAAATTTTACAATATATTCACTGAAATCAGCTGTTTTACATTGTAATAATATTTCAAAATTTGTACTGTCTTTTCGATCATATAAAATGCAGCTTTGTTTGATAAACAAACAAGACATATGTCCACTTATTTCACAGGTTTTTAACAACATGAGGGCGAGTAAATGATCAAATGTATGGGTAAACTAACCCATTAAGCCACAAACTTGGGTTGATGATGGTGTGTGGAAGTAAAATAAATGGCAAATGTTTTGGCAACACTTTTTCCTTCACTTTTATGATGGATGGATGGATGCACTTTTATGAATGCACTTTTATGATGGATGGATGCACTTTTATGATAGATGCACTTTTATGATGATAGATGCACTTTTATGACTGACAGATGCACTTTTATGACAGACGGATGCACTTTTATGACGGACGGATGCACTTTTATGATGGACAGATGCACTTTTTTGATGGACAGATGCACTTTATGATGGATAGATGCACTTTTATGATGGATAGATGCACTTTTATGATGGACAGATGCACTTTATGATGGACAGATGCACTTTTATGATGGACAGATGCACTTTTATGATGATAGATGCACTTTTATGATGGACGGATGCACTTTTATGATGGACGGATGCACTTTTATGATGGACAGATGCACTTTTATGATGGATAGATGCACTTTATGATGATAGATGCACTTTATGATGGATAGATGCACTTTTATGATGGACGGATGCACTTTATGATGGATAGATGCACTTTATGATGGATAGATGCACTTTATGATGGACGGATGCACTTTTATGATGATAGATGCACTTTATGATGATAGATGCACTTTTATGATGGACGGATGCACTTTTATGATGGACGGATGCACTTTTATGATGGATGGATGGATGGATGGATGGATGGATGGATGGATGGATGGATGGATGGATGGATGGATGCACTTTTATGATGGACGGATGCACTTTTATGATGGATGGATGCACTTTTATGATAGATGCACTTTTATGATGGACAGATGCACTTTTATGATGGACGGATGCACATTTATGATTGATGGATGGATGGATGCACTTTTATGATGGATGGATGCACTTTTATGATAGATGCACTTTTATGATGGACAGATGCACTTTTATGATGGACGGATGCACTTTTATGATGGACGGATGCACTTATGATGATAGATGCACTTTTATGATGGACGGATGCACTTTTATGATTGATGGATGGATGGATGCACTTTTATGATGGATGGATGCACTTTTATGATAGATGCACTTTTATGATGGACAGATGCACTTTTATGATGGACGGATGCACTTTTATGATGGACGGATGCACTTATGATGATAGATGCACTTTTATCATGGACAGGTGCACTTTTATGATTGACGGATGCACTTTTATGATGGACGGATGCACTTTTATGATGGACGGATGCACTTTATGATGGATAGATGCACTTTTATGATGGATATATGCACTTTTATGATGGACGGATGCACTTTATGATGATAGATGCACTTTTATGATGGATAGATGCACTTTTATGATGGACGGATGCACTTTTATGATGGATGGATGCACTTTTATGATGGACAGATGCACTTTTATGATGGACGGATGCACTTTTATGATTGATGGATGGATGGATGCACTTTTATGATGGATGGATGCACTTTTATGATAGATGCACTTTTATGATGGACAGATGCACTTTTATGATGGACGGATGCACTTTTATGATGGACGGATGCACTTATGATGATAGATGCACTTTTATCATGGACAGGTGCACTTTTATGATTGACGGATGCACTTTTATGATGGACGGATGCACTTTTATGATGGACGGATGCACTTTATGATTGACGGATGCACTTTTATGATGGATAGATGCACTTTTATGATGGACGGATGCACTTTATGATGATAGATGCACTTTTATGATGGATAGATGCACTTTTATGATGGACGGATGCACTTTATGATGGACGGATGCACTTTTATGATGGATAGATGCACTGCACTTTTATGATGGATAGATGCACTTTTATGATGGATAGATGCACTTTTATCATGGACAGATGCACTTTTATGATGGACGGATGCACTTTTATGATGGACAGGTGCACTTTTATGATGGACGGATGCACTTTATGATGGATAGATGCACTTTTATGATGGACGGATGCACTTTATGATGATAGATGCACTTTTATGATGGATAGATGCACTTTTATGATGGATGGATGCACTTTATGATGGACGGATGCACTTTTATGATGGATAGATGCACTGCACTTTTATGATGGATAGATGCACTTTTATGATGGACGGATGCACTTTTATGATGGATAGATGCACTTTTATGATGGACGGATGCACTTTTATGATGGACAGATGCACTTTTATGATGGATAGATGCACTTTTATGATGGATAGATGCACTTTTATGATGGATAGATGCACTTTTATGATGGACGGATGCACTTTATGATGGACGGATGCACTTTTATGATGGATAGATGCACTGCACTTTTATGATGGATAGATGCACTTTTATGATGGATAGATGCACTTTTATCATGGACAGATGCACTTTTATGATGGTAAGATGCACTTTTATCATGGACAGGTGCACTTTTATGATGGACGGATGCACTTTTATGATGGACAGGTGCACTTTTATGATGGATGGATGCACTTTTATGATGGACAGATCCACTTTTATGATGGATGGATGCACTTTTATGATGGACGGATGTACTTTTATGATGGACGGATGCACTTTTATGATGGACAGGTGCACTTTTATGATGGATGGATGCACTTATGATGGATAGATGCACTTTTATCATGGATAGATGCACTTTTATCATGGACAGGTGCACTTTTATGATGGACGGATGCACTTTTATGATGGACAGATCCACTTTTATGATGGATGGATGCACTTTTATGATGGACGGATGCACTTTTATGATAAACAGGTGCACTTTTATGATGGATGGATGCACTTATGATGGATAGATGTACTTTTATCATGGATAGATGCACTTTTATGATGGACAGGTGCACTTTTATGATGGACGGATGCACTTTTATGATTGATGGATGGATGGATGCACTTTTATGATGGATGGATGCACTTTTATGATAGATGCACTTTTATGATGGACAGATGCACTTTTATGATGGACGGATGCACTTTTATGATGGACGGATGCACTTATGATGATAGATGCACTTTTATCATGGACAGGTGCACTTTTATGATTGACGGATGCACTTTTATGATGGACGGATGCACTTTTATGATGGACGGATGCACTTTATGATGGATAGATGCACTTTTATGATGGATAGATGCACTTTTATGATGGACGGATGCACTTTATGATGATAGATGCACTTTTATGATGGATAGATGCACTTTTATGATGGACGGATGCACTTTATGATGGACGGATGCACTTTTATGATGGATAGATGCACTGCACTTTTATGATGGATAGATGCACTTTTATGATGGATAGATGCACTATTATCATGGACAGATGCACTTTTATGATGGACGGATGCACTTTTATGATGGACAGGTGCACTTTTATGATGGACGGATGCACTTTATGATGGATAGATGCACTTTTATGATGGACGGATGCACTTTATGATGATAGATGCACTTTTATGATGGATAGATGCACTTTTATGATGGACGGATGCACTTTATGATGGACGGATGCACTTTTATGATGGATAGATGCACTGCACTTTTATGATGGATAGATGCACTTTTATGATGGACGGATGCACTTTTATGATGGATAGATGCACTTTTATGATGGACGGATGCACTTTTATGATGGACAGATGCACTTTTATGATGGATAGATGCACTTTTATGATGGATAGATGCACTTTTATGATGGACGGATGCACTTTATGATGGACGGATGCACTTTTATGATGGATAGATGCACTGCACTTTTATGATGGATAGATGCACTTTTATGATGGATAGATGCACTTTTATCATGGACAGATGCACTTTTATGATGGTAAGATGCACTTTTATCATGGACAGGTGCACTTTTATGATGGACGGATGCACTTTTATGATGGACAGGTGCACTTTTATGATGGATGGATGCACTTTTATGATGGACAGATCCACTTTTATGATGGATGGATGCACTTTTATGATGGACGGATGTACTTTTATGATGGACGGATGCACTTTTATGATGGACAGGTGCACTTTTATGATGGATGGATGCACTTATGATGGATAGATGCACTTTTATCATGGATAGATGCACTTTTATCATGGACAGGTGCACTTTTATGATGGACGGATGCACTTTTATGATGGACAGATCCACTTTTATGATGGATGGATGCACTTTTATGATGGACGGATGTACTTTTATGATGGACCGATGCACTTTTATGATAAACAGGTGCACTTTTATGATGGATGGATGCACTTATAATGGATAGATGCACTTTTATCATGGATAGATGCACTTTTATGATGGACAGGTGCACTTTTATCATGGACAGATGCACTTTTATGATGGATGGATGGACTTTTATGATGGATGGATGGATGCACTTTTATGATGGACAGATGCACTTTTATGATGGACGGATGCACTTTTATGATGGACAGATGCACTTTTATGATGATAGATGTACTTTTATTATGGACGGATGCACTTTTATGATGGACGGATGCACTTTTATGATGGACAGATGCACTTTTATGATGATAGATGTACTTTAATGATGGACGGATGCACTTTTATGATGGACGGATGCACTTTTATGATGGACAGGTGCACTTTTATCATGGACAGATGCACTTTTATGATGGATGGATGCACTTTTATGATGGACGGATGCGCTTATGATGGATAGATGCACTTTTATCATGGATAGATGCACTTTTATGATGGACAGGTGCACTTTTATCATGGACAGATGCACTTTTATGATGGATGGATGCACTTTTATGATTGATGGATGCACTTATGATGGATAGATGCACTTTTATCATGGATAGATGCACTTTTATGATGGACAGGTGCACTTTTATCATGGACAGATGCACTTTTATGATGGATGGATGCACTTTTATGATGGACGGATGCACTCTTATGATGGTAGATGCACTTTTATGATGGATAGATGCACTTTTATCATGGACAGATGCACTTTTATGATGGATAGATGCACTTTTATGATGGACAGATGCACTTTTATGATGGATGGATGCACTTTTATGATGGATGGATGCACTTGTATGATGGACGGATGCACTTTTATGATGGATAGATGCACTTTTATGATGGATGGATGTACTTTTATGATGATGGATGCACTTTTATGATGGATAGATGCACTTTTATGATGGATAGATGCACTTTTATGATGGACAGATGCACTTTTATGATGGACAGGTGCACTTTTATCATGGACAGATGCACTTTTATGATGGATGGATGCACTTTTATGATGGATGGATGCACTTTTATGATGGATAGATGCACTTTTATGATGGATAGATGCACTTTTATGATGGACAGGTGCACTTTTATGATGGATAGATGCACTTTTATGATGGACAGATGCACTTTTATGATGATAGATGCACTTTTATGGACTTCAAAACAGAAACGCCCATTCACTGCCTTTATAAAGCTTGGAAGAGCCAGGACATTTATTAATAAACTCAGCAAAAAAAGAAACGTCCCTTTTTCAGGACTGTGTATTTCAACAATAATGTTGTAAAAATCCAAATAACTTTACAGATCTTCATTGTAAAGGGTTTAAACAATGTTTTCCAGAGAGTAGACATTTAAGGTCACAGTTCTAAAAACGCAGGAAACTAAAGAGACTTGTCTACCGACTGTGAAAAACACCCAAAGAAAGATGCCCAGGGTCCCTGCTCATCTGCGTGAACGTGCATTAGGCATGCTGCAGGGAGGCATTAGGACTGCTGATGTGGCTAGGGCAATGAATTGCCATGTCCACACTGTGAGACGCCTAAGATAGCGTCATCTCAATCCCATTGAGCACGTCTGGGACCTGTTGGATTGCAGGGTGAGGGCTAGGGCCATTCCCCCCAGAAATGTAGAGGAACTTGCAAGTGCCTTGGTGGAAAAGTGGGGTAACATCTCACAGCAAGAACTGACAAATCTGGTCCAGTCCATGAGGAGGAGATGCACTGCAGTACTTCAAGCAGCTGGTGGCCACACCAGATACTGACTGGTACTTTTGATTTTGAGCCTCCCTTCATTCAGGGTCACATTATTCTATTTCTGTTAGTCACATGTCTATGAAACATTTTTAGTTTATGTCTTATGGTGTTGACTCTTTTAGTGTTCATACAAATATTTACACACATTAAGTTTACTGAAAGTAAAAACAGTTGAAAGTCAGAGGGCGTTTCTTTTTTTGCTGAGTTTATAACTCTGATTGTATTCGTCTGATAGAAGAATGTCATATACACCTAGGATGGCTTGGGGGAGAATAAATCATGGACTGATTTTCATTTTTGGGTGAACTATCCCTTTAAAATGCAAGCACGGTTAATGCGATGCATATTTTTTTCAATTAGGGCAATTCAACAAGCTTTTTTGTTTCAAAAACATTTGCCATTATTTGACTTCCACACTAGCGCTGGGAAAGAGTGTGTACCTCTATAGAGGTTCTTGGGGATCTGGCAGGTGTGTCCGCATCCATTGGGACAGCATTTCTTTATAGTGGTGCACTCGTTGTCTTCTTCACAGCTCTCCACACAAGCCGCTGCGAATCCACTGGCTCGATCCGGTGCCGGACACTCGCCCTGCTTCTGCGACTCCACCGAACGCAAGAACTCGCAGCTCGTCAGACACTCGTAGTGCTTCTTCGGGAACTGAGTCTGAAATCAGAAGCAGAGCAACACGATTAAAGGGGTGGTTGATTATGATTGACTATTCTAACTTTAGTTAGTGTGTAATGTTGCTGTTTGATCATAAACAACATCTGCAAAGTTACAACGCTCAAAGTTCAGAGCAAAGGGAGATATTTGCTTTTATAGAAATCGCTTTTTAAGGACTACAACAAACGGCTGGTAGAGACTACAATGAGCTCCTTCCCGGGTTAGTGACATCACCAACCCTACAATTTGCATAAACCCCGCCCGCGGGAACTCCATTAATAGATTATCATGACAGAATATGCTAATCAATGACTAGAAGATAACTACACATCAACTGCATAAATTCATCAACTAACCATTCAGAAATGTTGTATTCTAAATGTTGTCACTTCTTCTTGAGTCTCTCCATCATTGTCTGACTCCGGTTTGAACATAAAAGTTTTTTATATTTTCAGTGTGTGTCTGTGTGAGGTAATCGGAGCTGCTAACACACACACACACACACACACACACACACACACACACACACACACACAAACAACCTCCTGTGCCGGGAGCAGCAGCTCATTTGCATTTAAAGGGACATACACAAAACAGCGTGTTTTTGCTCACCCTCAAAAAGTGATAATTTTAACATGCTATATAAAAATATCTGTGGGGTATTTTGAGCTAAAACTTCACACACACACTCTGGGGACATCGGAGACTTATTTTACATCTTGGGAAAAGAGCATTACAGGACCCCTTTAAACGCAGATTAAAAGAGCAATAGTTTAGCGCAGGGGAAACGTCTCGTCTCGTACCTCACACAAGTCCTGACACTGGTTCTCCTTTAGGTCCCATGATGCCCTGCAAGGCTCCAGACACTGCAAGAGAAGAGCAAAGAAGAGATTAGCACATAATGAAGAAACGGGAAAAGAAGGAAAATCAGAGACATGAACCACAGATGCTTCATGCTTTACGCAGACCAGGGTTTTTCAGACTCGTTGATGAAACACTGAAGCTTATAACTAATTGAAGCTTATGACTAATATATTGCTTATAACTAACAATGATATAAATACAAAAATAAATACATTTTAAATAAAAACAATAAAAGTAAAACACTATCATATAAATTAATTCATAAATAATATATAATTAAACAAATAATTTAAAAACATCAAAAATAAAGTAGTTTCTTATAATTAAATTACAAAAACATAAAATTAAACAAATAATAATTAAAAAACTTTCTAATGATTCATTAAATAATCAAAAAATGCAAAGTTTGAATATATAAATGTAAAAACAAATATAAATCAAAATAAAACACTAATAATAAAATGTTAAAAAGTAAATTAAACAAATAATTTTACAATAAAAAACATACTAATCATTTATGAAATATCAAAATAATGTTTTAATAAAATAAATAATATTTTTTACTTATTTAACATATATTTTTAATTATTTTTAAATATTTTTAAAATAAAAACAATCAAAATAAAACTTACTAAATCAGAAAAAAGGCTAAATGAATATAAATACATTTTGAAATAAAAAGAAATAAAACAGTTACTAATGATTAATTAAATCACAAAAAATGCAAAAAAAAACACAGTACTTAAATAATAATAATAAAAATTTAAACAAATAATTAATGCAATCAAAATAAAACACTAATAATTAATTAGAAATATAATAAATTAAACAAATAATTTTCAAATAAAAACAAAATAAAACACTTAATAATAATTAAATAACTAATAAAGATAAATAATTTAAAAAGTAAAGGCAATCATTGATAATGATTTGGATAATAAAAATATATTTAAAATAATAATATGACTTCAGATGAAGATGATCAACAGTGTCCAACAGAAGAAAGCATGTAAATCACTCAGTCATCCAGAAACCCAATATACTCCTCAACTCATTCCTCACACACACACACACACACTCATTCCCAAACCACACCAGCAGCGCCAACACAAAGAGTCTTCAACCTCAATCTGCTCACGGATCACTTACGCTTTACACCACTGACTGAACATTAAACATCAGCGCAAACTTCTGACTTTCGATTGCATGAAAGAAATAACACAAACTCTGAATCAACACACACCAATGCATCTTTCTAAATGTCATAAGTATTTGTTAACAAACAAGTATTCATTACTTCAATGAGCTCATTGTTTCTGCCTTAAATTATTACATTGTTTAAATTAATAATTTTTTTGCTAACTATGATTTTGTATATGTGCATTTCTGAAATACACTCAGAGTCTCCTCTGATATCAGATCACTGTAAATTGTAATGTGGACTCATGCACTTTCTGTGAAGCTGCTTTGAAACGATGTGTGTTGTAAAAAAAGCGCTATACAAATAAATGTGAATTTAATTTAATTTAATTAAAAGTTTATATCTCACAAGTCAAAACCGAGAGATATAAATGTTATTAATTGCAGAGAAAAAGTAATATTAAAAAAGTCAAATAAGCTTCCATAGTGCAAAACACCAAACCAGTCCCGGCTCTTACATGCAGGATAAACCAGTGCAAACACACACACACACACACACACACACACACACATTAGTGATGCTGTGAGAAGTGCTGAGTAAGTGCGCTGACCCGTTTATGAGATTTTAATTAGCTCATTAGCGGCGCTGTCGTTATTCTGCTATTGGCAGGCAAACGTTTATCTGCTGTTAAATAGAGTGTGAGGACTGAAATCAAACATCAGCGAACGATGCGGTCTGGCTTCGCATTCACACACACCGAATCTGACATCATTAATAACGGCAGCTTTAATAACAGCGCGGGACGAGCGACACTCTAACAGGGGTTATGACTGCAGAACCA
>CM043364.1:1280000-1302500 GCA_023718395.1 Leucaspius delineatus | reverse complement strand
ATCCCCCCAAAAAACTGAAAAAAATCAAAGCCATACATCAAAGAATCCTAAAAAATAAAATGTATCACAGTTTCCACAGAAATATGAAGCTGTTTTTAACACTGATAATAATCATAAATGTTTCTCGATCATCAGATCCTCATATTAGAGTGATTTCTGAAGGATCATGTGACACTGAAGACTGGAGTAATGATGCTGAACATTCAGCTTTGATCACAGGAATAAATTACACTTTACTATATATTCACATAGAGAACAGATGATTTACGCTGGAATAATATTTCACAATTTTTACTGTATTTTTGCAGAAGAGACAAAGGCATTAAAAACTCTCACCGACCCCAGACGTCTGACCGGTAGTGTTCAACACTTTGTTTGTACTAAAACTACTTTAAACAGCATTTTTTTTTCTCGTAGACTTAGAATTGTAAGTGAATACATTTAATATTTGCACTTAAATAATTTGTCACCATTTAAAGTGAAGCAGTGGAGGTGAAACTCTTACTAAAAGGGGTTAAAAACAACAACTACGCATCTAAAGCATATCAAAACAAACCAGACTGAGCCTAAAAGGTCCACATCCATGTTTCATGTCAGTAATAAACGAGTGAAGGCGGACCCGTAACTCAAGCTGGATTACTCTTCTCTAATCTCTGACGGGACGGGTGAGTTCTTAGATAACGTCTCGATCAGGACTGAGTTTCCCGAAAGCATCGTTAGCCAGTAATACAGGACGACTACACATGAAAGAATCAATCAAACTTTATTTATAATTAACTTTATATATATATAAGTTCCAGGACTTTCAAGGACTTTATACACGCGCCTCTCAGCTCTCGGCAGTCTGCTTGCCCTGCTACTGTAAAGATGGCCTTAGTGAATGCAAGGTCAATATCGAACAAATCTTTTATTTTAAATGACTTGATTACATCTCACTTCTTAGACTTTTTATTTGTGACTGAGACCTGGTTAAAACAGGGTGACTTGATGCCGAGATGTGCTTTTCTCAGTGCTCCACGGGCCTCTGGACATGGTGGTGGAGTTGCAACAATTTTTAAAAACTGTTTCAAATGTAAGTCTGTGCCTACGGACACCTTTTCCAGTTTTGAAGTCCAGTTACTGAAGGTTGATTTAAATGGTCCAATGCTATGTGCTGTGATTTACAGACCCCCTAAATGCAATAAGGATTTTATTCAACAATTTTCTGATTTTCTCTCTGATCTGGTGACTCGGGCTGATAGACTATTGATTATTGATTTTAACATTCATCTCTGCTGCCCTTCTAAAACGTTGGTCAAAGAATTTGTAACTATTTTAGAGTCTTTGAACTTTGTACAATCTGTATGCGGCCCAACTCACAATCTTGGTCACACACTAGATTTGATACTGTCTCGTGGTTTTTCGATTTCAAATCTGGAGGTTATTGATGCATGTGTGTCTGACCATTATCCTATTTTGTTTGAATCTGAGTGCTTTCTCCCGTCTTCTATTTGCCCTCAAAGTGGAAAAAAGATAGGCTACAGGTTTCATTTGACATTTTAAAATCAAGTCTGTTCAACTATCAAACGGCAAACTTCTATTTGCCCTCAGCCTTCATGTCTCTCTCGAGCTATTCACTCAAACACTGCTAATTTGTTTTCTGAACATTTTTCTGAACATTTTAATAATAATTTTCTGAACGACACAGATACTGAATGCTTGACTGAGATATTTTATAAAGCATCCTCCATATCTATGGACGCTGTTGCTCCGCTTAAGCGTAAAAAGATGACGGTTGCTGGCCAGCCGTGGTTAAATGATGTCACCTGCGCTCTCAGACAAGAGTGTCGAAAAGCAGAGCGAAAGTGGAAAAAAGATAGGCTACAGGTTTCATTTGACATTTTAAAATCAAGTCTGTTTAACTATCAAACGGCAGTAAAAAAGGCCAAATCTAATTTCTTTTCTCAACTAATTTCTGACAACGCTAAGCGACCCAAAGTCCTGTTTGATACGATTGATTCTATTCTAAACCCGACTACGAATATTTTATCTGAGGCCTCTATTGAGCTTTGTGAAGATTTTTTAAAACATTTCCCTCAAAAAATTTATGATATTAGAAACTCCATTGTTCCCTCTGAACCATGTCACTTGCAACTGGCCTGTCCTATGAGTTGTCTGTCTAACTTTAAACCTGTCTCTCCAACTCAGCTAGCTGATATTATCTCTACTATGAAGTGTTCTGGTTCTAAGTTAGATATTATCCCGGCTCGTCTTTTCAAGGATGTTTTTTCTACCATTAGTCATATGGTAACCGCTATCATAAACAGCTCTTTAGCCAAAGGTGTCGTTCCAGCTAGTTTTAAACATGCAATTGTGCAACCTATGTTGAAAAAACCTCAGCTTGATCCAGAAATGTGCAGTAACTATCGACCGATCTCTAAACTGCCTTTTATCTCTAAGCTTTTAGAGAAAGTTGTTTTCTCACAGCTCCAGTTTTATCTGAATTCTTTTGATATTTTGGACATGTTCCAATCTGGCTTTAGATCATTACATAGCACTGAGTCGGCTCTGTTGAGGGTTACAAATGATATCTTGCTAGCTCTAGATTCAGGCTCTTGTGTTGTGCTGGTTTTGTTAGACCTGAGCGCTGCATTTGATACCGTTGACCACAGCATTCTTCTTGAACGGCTAGAATGTATGGTAGGTGTCAAGGGCACTGTATTAAAGTGGTTTGCTTCCTACCTCGGAAAGAGGACTTTTTCTGTAAATTTAGGAAATTGTTCCTCGTCATCTGCGCCTGTTTTGTTTGGTGTGCCTCAGGGATCTATTTTGGGACCTTTGTTGTTTTCCCTTTATATGCTCCCCTTGGCCCTCATTTTTCAGAAGTACAACATTTCATATCACTGTTATGCAGATGATTCTCAGCTTTACCTTCCAGTAAGGCTTGACACCACTGCTCCATTTGATGTGTTATTGGAATGTGTAGATGATATCAAGAGGTGGATGACAAAGAATTTTCTGCAGCTAAATGAGGATAAAACAGAGGTTTTAATTTTAGGTTGTCCGGCAGATTCCTCTCCTGCTCTGAAAGCCCAGTTAGGTCCTCTCTCAACAGATGTATGCAAACAAATCAAAAACCTTGGAGTGATCTTTGACTCTTCACTATTTTTTGATAAACAAATTAGTGCTGTTATTAGAGGAAGCTTTTTCCATTTAAGATCTATTGCAAAGTTGAAGAACATTCTTTCAAGCAAAGATTTAGAAGTTGCAATTCATGCATTTGTAACATCACGATTAGACTATTGCAACTCTCTTTACTGTGGTCTTCCTAAATCTTCACTATCTCGTTTACAAATTGTTCAAAATGCAGCTGCAAGACTCTTGACTGGGTCTAGGAAAAGGGATCATATTTCTCCTGTTTTGGCATCCCTTCACTGGCTTCCTATTAAGTTTCGAGTTGATTTTAAGATCCTTATGTTTGTTTATAAGGTGTTGTCTGGCTGTGCACCAAGGTATATTTGTGATCTTATTGTGCCATACTGTCCTGCTAGGGCACTTAGATCTTCAAATCACTTGCTTTAAATGTGTCACGAAGTCGCTACAAATTAAAGGGTGATCGGGCCTTTTCTGTGGCCCGGCCCAAGCTTTGGACTCGTCTCCCTTATCATGTGAGGTCTGCTCCTTCATTGGACATTTTTAAATCTACTCTGAAAACACATTTTTATTCTTTAGCTTTTGGAAACTTGTAATTGTTGTTTTTTATAGTGTAGTCCTGCTATGCACTATGTACAGAACTTTGGATCAATTTGTATTGTGTTAAAAGTGCTTTATAAATAAAGGTTGTTGTTGTTGTTGTAATACAAAGCTTAATGCTAAATCCTGAAGTAACCCTTTAAAACACCAAAAATCTCACAAAAACATTACAAAACACACTCCAGTAACTTCAAAACATATATTTTTCCACCGTATGTGTGAACGGCCCTAAAACCAGGAACATGAAGTAAAGTCTGATTTTATTTTCACCTTCACTCGTACGAGTGATTCATTCACACATGTAGGTTTAGTTCATCAGATTAGCAGGACTAATGAAGGCTTTAGTAATGACGGATGACTTGCGCTCTGACAGACTCCAGAACTCGTGGAAAACATGCATCCGTCAGGAAACTCAACGCAACACTCTTCCGAGCCGAAGACATGCCAGCGGAGAAACCCTGAGTGTTGTTGAGCACATCTGCAGGACTGATAAGAGAACAGGCCGCGTCCGTCCAGCGCTGTCAAACAAGCCCTCGCTGTTTATGTGTTATCACTCCCAGAGGAGTTCACAAGCCGCTCTGATTGGGATAATCCCTCGGGATCGGGAGAAAATTAAAAAAGCGAGCTGCTATCGGGACAGATGAGAAGAAGAACGGCTTCGTGCCAGACCGAGAGCGTCGGAATGTAAACATGGAAACTTGACAGTTTTGGCATTATGAAACATTCAGAGCAGAGACACGTTTTAAAGGGAAATGAAGAAGAAGCAGAGATGATCTCCTCCAACATTTCTAGCAAAACATGGTTCAACTTTATGGTTCGAATGATGTAAAAATTGTCCCTACAAATATACCTTTTAAAAGTTTGGGGTTGGTAATGTTTTTGAAAGAAAGAGTATTTTCTGCTCAACAAGGATGTGTTTATTTGATCCAAAAATACAGTAAAAATTGTGAAATATTATTATAATGTAAATCATCTGTTGTCTATGTGAATAGTAAAGTGTAATTTATTCCTGTGATCAAAGCTGAATGTTCAGCATCATTACTCCAGTCTTCAGTGTCACATGATCCTTCAGAAATCACTCTAATATGAGGATCTGATGATCAAGAAACAGTTATGATTATTATCAATGTTGAAAACAGCTTCATATCTTTGTGGAAACTGTCATATTTTATTTTTCAGGATTCCTTGATGAATAGAAGGATTAGCATTTTCTTTTTAATAGAATCTTTTGTAACATTATAAATGTCTTTACTGTCACTTTTGATCAATTTAATGCATCCTTGATGAAGTATTTAAAAAAAAGAGAGAGAGAGAGAGAGAGAGAGAGAGGCGCGGGCGTGATCGAAAAGTCGCAAAGTGTTTACTTATATTTGTGTGTGTGTGTGTGTGTGTGTGTGTGTGTGTGTGTGTGTGTGTGTGTGTGTGTGTGTGTGTGTGTGTGTGTGTGTGTGTGTGTGTGTGTGTGTGTGTGTGTGTGTGTGTGAGAGGCGAGGGCGCGATCGAACAGTGAAAACATAAAAACATACTCGTCATTTTGTTTATACAGGACATCATTCAAACTGCAAAGTGTTTAAGTTACTGTAAATTTAAATTTTAAGGAAAACAAATATATTAATCTGAAATGTAGCAAATTCATTTTCAATTCATTCAGGTACAATTACCAAACACATCTCAAGGTCTTTTTGTCTTTTTATTAATTTAATTAATAAACTAATTATATAAAACTCAGTGCACTACAAATAAACTGGTTCTATGCCTTTACTTTATTAATAAAACTTATTTAAAAAATGCAAGGCTTAAGTAATTTATTTTCCTTTGGTGGTCCAGCCTGAGACATGCACAAGCCTTCTGTATTTTTGTTTTGCTTTCCCTCCATTGTACCGAATTTGTACCGAACCGTGACTTCTGTGTACCGTTCCACCACTAGTAATAATATAGCAAGAAATGGTAATAATACAACATGTTGTGTCACTACTGTCACCAAATGGAATGGAATTGCAAACAGGTTTTCTGAAAACTCCCCTTTCTGTCATTGGTCAAAGGAACAAACAGTCCCGCCCCCAAACTCATCCCATTGGTTGAATCAGTGTTGCTGTGTCAAGCTGGACAGAAACAGTGCTTTAATTCCCCCAAAATCCACTTATTATAACTCACTCACAACTGACGAAAGTATTTTAACATCAATCAATGCAAATCACCTTCAAAGATGAGTCTGAGGATTTGAATCGCCCAACATTCTGTAGGAAACACTAGCAAACATTGAGAAACTCTTCTGCATTTAACACCGTTTTACCATTTTCAGAATCCTAATATGTTTAATTAATGGTTTTGAGTGGCATTTAATTGAATGAAAAGATAGACTTCCTCTTTTAAAGCAGCACAATGCTGGTGAAAGCGTGTGAACGTCTGGATACGTGTGTGTCTGGCCACATCTTCTCAGTGTTTTACGCCGCTGTTGTGCCACCCACCATGAAGAGGAATGAGGCAAGCAGACACGAGACCATCAAACTTAACAGCCTTGTCCCATCAGGGCATCTCCTGCTGAGTCCACACACACACACACACACACACACACACACGCACACACTCACACACTCACACACTCACACACACACACACACACACACGCACGCACGCACACACACAGACACACACACACACCTACACACACACGCCACCATGGGACACTCATATCAGGAAGCTCATAAAGACACTCATTTACCGGTTTACGTAAACTGGGGGATAGAACGAATATTTCAGTGAGCGAGGAAATACAGACTCAGCATTACACAGATATACTGATATTAAGCAACATTAATTCCTCATTTCAGAGGAATTACATAAATACTGAGATATACTGAAATTCTGCTCAACAAAGCGGTATTTATTTAATCAAAAATACAGTAAAACAGTGAAATATTATTATAATGTAAATCATCTGTTCTCTATGTGAATATATAAGTGTAATTTAAAGTGTAATCAGTGTCACATGATCCTTCAGAAATCACTCTAATATGATGATTTGATGCTCGAGACACATTTATGATGTTGAAATATTTGTGGAAAGATTACCGTTGAAAAGTTTGTGGTGAGTAAGATTTAAAAAAAAAGTGACAGTAAAGACATTTATAATGTTACAAAATATAAATTAATGCTGTTCTTTTGAACTTTCCATTCATTATATTATCCTGAAAAATAAAATGCATGACAGTTTCCAAAGAATTCTGAAGGAGCAAAACTGTTTTCAACACTGCTAATAATCATAAATGTTTCTTGATCATCAAATCCTCATATCAGAGTGATTTCTGAAGGATCATGTGACACTGAAGACTGGAGTAATGATGCTGAACATTCAGCTTTGATCACAGGAATAAATTACACTTTACTGTATATTCACATAGAGAACAGATGATTTACATTATAATAATATTTCACAATTTTTACTGTATTTTTGATCAAATAAATGCAGTCTTGGTGAGCAGAAGAGACTCTATCAAAAACATTAAAAAACTTCGGAGCGGTTGTGTATGATTTATGATCAATATGCCGTACTGTAAATGTCAGTATAACGTGATGTTGCTCATTAGAAAGCGAGTGTTTCTCTCCTCTGAGGTCTGATGTCCTTCATGCTCACGTTGAGTGAGGTGTTGTTAACTCATTATTTAACCCGTTGTTAACTCATCTGGTGTTCAACAACAGGAGCTTTGAAGAGTTTCCTGACAGACCCAGAACTCACAGTAAACCAGCAGAAGAACATCACTTCACACGCCAGAGACACTGAGAAGACATGTTTAATGTCACTAGAACAACCATGTACAGATGGGAACTGAAACAAATTAGACTTCCGGATTCTTAAAGGGGTGGCTGATTATGATTGACTTTTCTAACTTTAGTTAGTGTGTAATGTTGCTGTTTGATCAGAAACAACATCTGCAAAGTTACGACGCTCAAAGTTCAAAGCAAAGGGAGATATTTACTTTTACAGAAATCGCTTTTTAAGGACTACAACAAACGGCTGGTAGAGACTACACCACATTCCTCCCGGGTTAGTGACATCACCAACCCTAAAATTTACATAAACCCCGCCCCCTGAACACGATTTATAGATTATCAAGACAGAATATGCTTATCAATAGCCGCGTTTCCATTACCCTTAAAATTGAAATCGCATTTACAGTCACCTGACGTAGATGACGCGGTGTGTTTGGACAGAATACAAGACAGAGTTCTTTATTAAATTCATATAAGACAAAAGAATTACAGGAATACTGGATTCTAAACCTCAAATAAATGCCACAATCAGCAGATCTGAGGGAGAAACACCCAGAAACTCCTCATATGAGCCGCTCACAGTATAATAAGGGTCGTTCCTCACCATTAATGCTGGGAAACACACACACGTCTCCTTCTGTTAATAATAATGGCCAGTGCAGTGGCTGGGATATAGTACATAAACCTACCAGCGTCCGTCCCCATGGTTTCTGGAATGATTTTACTGATCGCGAGAGGAAAAAATTAAGTTTTAGTCGCATAACATCAGATAATGGAAACGCCGTCATTTCGCAATAGTTTTTTGTCAACATTTAGAAAAAAATCGCAAAAGTTTTGCGCAAATCTGTAATGGAAACGCGCCTAATGACTAGAAGATAACTCCACATCAGCTGCATAAACTCATCAACTAACCGTTCAGACATGTTGTATTCGCCCTGTTTAAACATAAAACATAAAAAGTTTGTGTTTACATAAAATATGTGTGTGGAATGTCTATGTTTATATTGTATATATAAATACACACATATGTATATATTTAAGAAACATTTGCATGCAAATACTGTATATATATTTATACATAATTTATATTATATATAAATATAAATATTTTATATATAAATAACACATTTTTCTTAAATATATACATGCATATGTGTGTGTATTTATATATACAAAATAATGAAACAGTCCACACACATACAGTATATATTATGTAAACACAAACTTATATTTTGGATGTGATTAATTGAGATTAATCGTTCCCCAACACTAGTCATAAACATTCATTTCAGCAACAATTTAGGAATAGTCCAGTCAATGTTTAGGAGTGAGTTTGGCTCTGCCGCTTATTTGCAAAGCAAATCAATTCAAGTTTTGGGGGATCTTGGAAGTCTGACCTTTTCGAGCGACTCAAACTGCTTTTCAGCTCCTTGTTTCCTCCCACTTTCGCTTGAACAAGCACCCAGAAGTTGTCAAACTTTCTTGGCGTGTGAAGGCCGAAGTGGTCACACGAAAGATAAAGAAAGGAAACACAAAAGGCCTGCGGGTGTGAATGGAGGGTGATGGTGGAGGCATGCTAATGAAGCGCTAATGCTCACAAGCGCAGGCTAACGGGGTTAATTATCATAACAACGGGGCGCTTCAGGAGACCGACACGTCAGGGTTCGGCCAAGACTCGTCCTCGTCCGATGGAGAGCAGAAGCGCTGACGGATCTGAGAGGTCACTTTATCTTTGTTTAAATAATTAACCCACCTTTGCTTCGCTTTTGTTGGAGGAGTGACACCACAATGAGGCGTTCTCACCGGCATTCAGAGACATTACTGTCCTCGCTTTTGTTTGACATCTGCAGTGACTCAGTGGAAAGGCTAAACAGGTTGAAAACAGCGATTCACAAACACACACACACACACACACACACTGTATGGGACAATATAGTGGGAAAGCCCTTATGAGCGGCCCAGTGTGGGTCTTGCTTTGTGTTGTGAGGACTTTACACATGGATCACTTCATTAAGAGGAGATGAGCAAACAAACTCTACAATCCTGAGCCAACAACCCCACCGTTAACAGCAGAAACACACTCACACACGCTGTGCTTAGACTTCAAGAAACACACTCACACACGCTGAGCTTAGAATTCACGACTGGCACTTTCACAATGCAAATAACATAGGTTTTTGTATATCGATCACAGTTAACGACAATGCAGATCAATCTGTCTATCTATCTATCTATCTATCTATCTATCTATCTATCTATCTATCTATCTATCTATCTATCTATCTATCTATCTATCTATCTATCTATCTATCTATCTATGTATCTATCATTAAACAAACCATCCACCCATAAAACTTCAATTATCGACTTTTTTTTTTACTTTTTCAAAACTTTTTCAAAACTTTTTCAAAACTTTTTCAAATCTTTCAAACTTCGTTTCTGTTGTTTTTCAAGCTAAAAATAGCAGTTATGTGAATTTGATTGAATTTCAAATGCATATTAATTCCCCCAGTACTGCAGCAGTTCTGCATCCCGTTTTCCACATCAATCTAAACCCAGGAACTGAATTGCAATTTAAACGACATTCTCAGTTCAGTTCTGAATGGCGCACAACCCTCAGCTAGATAATTGATTATAATGGCACAGAGCGTGTTTTAAAAAAGTCAAACTACTAACCCGACAACAGCATACCAAGACATGAAACAGCGAAACATGACGCAACGGGCAAAGACGTCCATCTGACGCATGTGTGCCGGACTGAGCACAGTCCCACCCGGAGAACGACAACATATGCATTACTAATTACCAGTATAAAAAACATGATTCTGAAGTATGCCTGACAGATAGCTAGCAACAGAAACACACTCAGTCAAAGCATGGCATGATCTCCTCGAGAGTTTCTCGAGTCTCAGACATAAAGAGGGCCAGTTGTAATGGGAACGCCCAACGCTCAGACACGCAAACAGCCAAATCCTTCTTTAACACAGCAGCTCTTGATGAATGACTGGGGACAGTGGTTCTGCCAAGACCCGACACTGGCCAACGCCATGGAAAGGAAAAGAGCAGGTCTTTTGTTGCATTCTAGCGCAAAAACAAAGCGGCTTTGCTTTTCGAGCGCCGTGTGTATCTCCTCTTTGAAGCCCTCTGACATCCTCATTACCTCTCGTGAAGCAAAATGAATTTGTGTTTTGCCTTGTTAATGTCTGTTCTTCTTGGCTGGACTTCACTCGTCACGCTTTTTTTTCCTCACCACAATAAACTTTGGTAACACTTTACAATAAGGTCTCATTTAGTAAACATTAGATGCATTCACAGTAAAAAAAACAACAACCTTGGGTTATTTTTTTTTACCCAATCATCATATTGGGTCACTATGTTGGGTTATTTTCCAAAAATGTTGGGTCATTTTTAAAATCGTTGGGTAATTTCTAGTAATAACCCGTCTTTTGGGTTAAATACGTATGCTACTTGTGTATTTTGAATTTATGCACACAATCATTTAAATGTTTACATTAAATTCTACACTCCCCAATATTTAGTTTGTAATTTAAACATACATTTGTTGAGACATATTGATCGTTTTATACAATTAAATAATCCGTATTTGAAAACAAAGTGCATTTCATTTATTAAAATAATGTCATGAATACAAATAAATAGTTAACTTAACTGTTGGGTTACTCTGAACCCAGCTGGCTTTCAATGCATTGGGTTAAAATAACCCACCGTTGGGAAGGTGATATACCAACCCATAGTTGGGTTACATTATTATACATTATTAATAACAATGAACATTTGTGAAAGCATATCTGTTTTGTTTTAAAATAAAATACGCTCCTTATGTAAAATGCATGAGCGACTCTAAATGAAGTTGCAACACATCATGCACAAATATAATCAAACAAGCAAGCAAAGTAAGAGTAAAATCTGGCCAGTTTCTTTCTCTCTGTAACCAGTGTTGTGTGAACGAGCGTCATGCATGATGCTGTGAATGTGTAATGATTCAACACAGGACTCGTCTATACCTTCAGCTCCCTACAGAGACTCAATATTACTGTTACCATAGTAAATGTAGAGCATGCATCACATTTACACATGCTAGATACCCGGGGAATCATATAAACACGGCCACTACCGCATCTGACTTCAATTCAATACATGAACTATTAAGAACATGTGAGGCATTGCATTTAACCTGAAACCTTTTAATCTCAAAATCAAAATATATTTTTGTAATTCGCATTATTCTCAATAGATTCTTGTCACTGCAATACACTGTTCTTACTGCAATACACTGTTTTTACTGCATTTCAGCTCAAAGAAAGGCAGTACAACAAATACTACAAATTCTTTAATCTTACTTTTTAAACTGGTAAACTTCATGTATATTTTAATAAAATATTACTATTATTTCTTGCATTGGCAAAAACACTTTAACCTTACTTTTTAAAATTGTAAAATCTACTATTTAAATAAAACATCACTGTTTTTTCTTGCATTGCTGTAACAAGATGTATAAACACTTTACTTTTTAAACTTGTGCAATTTATGACGATTTAAATATCACTATTTGTCTTGCATTGCAGTAATGAGAATGACTTTTCATTGCATTACAAAAATGAAGAGTGAAAATATGCATAAAGTTCTTGCAATAAACTTAAAGGGGACCCTTTTTACAAGATGTAATGCAAGTCTCAGTGTCCCCAGAATGTGTCTGTGAAGTTTCAGCTCAAAATACCCCACAGATCAATTATTTTACCATGTTGTAAATTCCTATTTTCGAGTGGAAAGAACAACATGCTGTTTTCGTGCATGTGTCTTTAAATGCAAATGAGCTGCTGCTCCCCACACCCCCTTTCCAGAAGGGGGCGGAGCCTTTACAGTTCGTACATCAGATACTCTGCCAAACACTAAAACATCTGTTTGTTTTTATTATCATCTCTATCGCGGTCACGCTCATTTGACATTGCAGTTCTTCATAACCATGAAAGATAATTATCTGCATGTGTTTTAAAGCCATATCAGTCTAAACTTCTGATATATGGTTTTCTGAGCGCACACACCCGAAGCACGTGCACAGAAAGCTGGGTATTAAACTAAGTTCTCTTTCACATCTTATTGTGCTCAAACTCTCAAATACACACAATGATATGTCAAAACGCACATAAACACAGTCGGTTATGTCTGTGAATGTAAACAGCAGGGAAAGAAACCGCATGTGTATATTAGATCTGTGTATTAAAGTGACAGCAGCGTAATATACAGTACCTACTGCTATATATGCTGTTAATATGAATCAAACAACAAAAGAAAACAGAAAATCACTCACTGAATAACTTTAGTAGTTTTAAAAATAATATATTTCTTACTTGAATGCTGCTGTTAAACGCTTTAACAAGGAGATAAAACATGATGGACTGTACAGCTCACTGAGGGGCGGAGCTATGCTAATCCGTCAGCAGTCATGGGCGGAGCCTAAGCATATGTGATGTCACATTGCATAGAATCCGCAAATGGCTTATTCTTAAACACTGCTTATGATTTATGGGGATTAAAAAAGATTTTCATCTTTATAGGGTGGTTGTGTACACACACTGCCAACACATGTTCAAACACCATGTAAAAGTGAATTTTGCATTATAGATCGCCTTTAATGGTCCTAAAATAGGACTTTTTTTCGTCTTTCATTCTCCATTGATCAGCATAGATTGCATGAGATTCACAGTTTTACCTTTGAGCACTGCTTGTGATTCTGACACCACACCAATGATCCATTGCTCTGAAACAAAAAGAGAGACATAATAAAAACACTGCAAATATACGAAACATTAGTGAATCAGTTCGAACTGTTCATTTCAGCGAATCGATTCAAAGATTCATTTGCACCATCACTCGAAAAACTGATGCTTGACTAAAAATATTCCGGTTTAATATGAAGCCGTGTGAATCAGGGCTTTGTTCACTTTTCCAAAAGCATCTGAACAGGCAAACGTTACGGCTCTGCAAACCAAAAGTCTGCTCAAGTTCAATGTCAAGTTCAAAGGATTCTGGAACAATGTAATCCAGTGGAAATTCCCTGCGAAAACCTTGGGAAACAACTTATCATTAAAGGACTTAATTTGCCATCCAGTACCGTGGGGTGTTGTGCACTTGATGTCAAGGATAATGGTCAGCTAGCTTCAAAGAGCTGAACTGAGACAGTGGATCCTGGAACCAGAGCAAACGCACAACATGTGAATCATCAAGATTGTAATGGAGCGTTAACGTGTGTCTTCAATCAGAGTCATTAAACCAGCGCAGCCTGAACCGTTTTAGCAATTCGACTGGATCTAGCACAGATATGTTAATTGGATCACCTTTATGAAGACTGTAAATCAAACATTATTAACTTCACCTCATAAACTACAGAGGCTTTAAACCAAAACAAATCATCAACATCATTGCAGCCTGTCAATAAGTCCAATAAGATGTGATTTTATTAAAAGCAGTGAGGCGATCGAGATCATGTGTTGTGAATAATTTACTCAACCCTAACCTCATCCAAGATGTTCATGTGTTACCTTCTTCAGTCGAAAATAAATTAAGGTTTTTGAGGAAAACGTTCCAGGATGTTCCTCCATATAGTGTCTTCAATGGGGTCCAACGGGTTGAAGGTCCAAATGTGAGTTTCAGTGCAGCTTCAAAGTCTCGACACGATCCAGCCGAGGAATAAGAGTCTCATCTAGACAAACCAGTGGACATTTTAGAACAAAATACACATTTAAACCACTAATGCTGGTCTTGCACTAGCTGTGATGCGACACACATTACGTGATCAGGTTGAAAGGTCAAGCGTGTTTCGGTTCAGAAATGTAAAAATGTAAAGAAAACACCATCTCATTTTCTCCTCCGACTTCAAAATCGTCCGATATCGTTGTTTTACCTTTTTTTGTAAATGCCGTTTGTCTTAGTCTTTGCACGTTCTCTTTCCAAACATTAGATCTGTTCTTACGCCTATGTCACACTTGACCTTTCATCATGATTACATAATGTGTGGCGCATCACAGCTAGTGCAAGACCAGCATTAGTGGTTAAAAGTATATAAATGTTTATTTTGTTCTAAAATGTCCGCTGGTTTGTCTAGATGAGACTCTTATTCCTCGGCTGGATCGTGTCGAGACTTTGAAGCTGCACTGAAACTCACATCTGGACCTTCGACCCGTTGGACCCCATTGAAGACACTATATGGAGAACAATCCTGGATACCTTAATTTCTTTTCGACTGAAGAAAGAAAGACACGATTATCTTGGATGACGGTGCGTAAATTATCAGGAAATTTTAATTCTGAAGTGAACTACTCCTTTAAATGAATCCCAGCTCCACCGATATATCATTCACAAGACATTCAGAGCTCTGGTTTTAATCCTCGGACACTCGACGTGATGTTGACCCAGCTGTTTCTGCTCGTGTGTTTCGACCTCGGAGAGATAATTATAGGTCAGAACTGTTAGGATATTCCTGGACAGTTTAAGCCTTTGGTTTTCAAAGCTCTGCAGATTTACAATCAGTTTTCGCTGGTGGATTCACACTGCCAGATCAACTGTAATCCATCACGCAAACTCATCCACTGGAACGAAGCATAACATTGTCTTTAAAGATAAACTGTACGTTCACATCATGTATGCGTTTAGCAGGCGCTTCTATCCGCACAAAACAACCTGCAACAGAGCAGCGAAATCAGTCCGTCACACAGACAACAAGAGCGTTTAAAGATGGTGTCGTTTGAGAAATATACTGTGAGAATCAGTGAATTTACATTCATATTAATGCAGGAAACGGGACGCAGAATTAAAATTCTAATTTAAATGTAAGGATGCAGAATTAAAATTAATTAGAAGTTCCAATAAATTCGTAACTGCAATTTTTTGACTAGAAAAGGAAATATTGTCAGGACAAACTTTGTACTGTTTTTAACATTTATGGATGGATGGATGGATGGATGGATGGATGGATGGATGGATGGATGGATGGATGGATGGATGGATGGATGGATGGATGGATGGATGGATGGATGGATGGATGGATGGATGGATGGATGGATGGATGGATGGATGGATGGATGGATGGATGGAAGAGAAGAGAAGAGAAGAGAAGAGAAGAGAAGAGAAGAGAAGAGAAGAGAAGAGAAGAGAAGAGAGAGCGTCATCCATCATTTCATCATACCTTTCCAGTTTAATGTTGTACGAAAGCAGGGGTTTTCTGTATAAACACCCAATTTATACTGTGAACAATTAATGTCTATATGAAAACATTTAGTTTCTATTAAGTTAATTACTCATTATAGCACTGTACTCTGTTTATAACATTTATATTTATATATAATATAATGTATAAATATATATACAGTATATGCATGCAAATATTTTGTGAAATACATGAATGTGTGTGTATTTATATATACAAAATAATGATACACAGCACACACACATATATTATGTAAACACAAACTTGTATGTTGGATGCGATTAATCATGATTAATCATTGCCCAGCACTACTTTTTCATATTCAAAATTCTTTAAAAAAAATTATAGCCATATAACTTAATTCTAAGAGCATTCGTATACCATTAAAATAGCTAAATAAAATTGAGATGAGACATTTGTGTTGGTGTTGTGCAATGTGCTGGTAAATCAGCAAACTCGTTCTTATCAGCGTTTCATACAGAGCAAAACATCTACAGATCCACATTCCAGAGATAGACGGGCCATAAAGTGGAAATACGTGAAGATATGAAGGTTTGAGCAGACTGACACTGACTCTCGGGTTGTTTAAAGAGACATTATTGCTCAGTTACACTCCCAGCATTCAAACAGGACAAAGATCAGAGCAGTTCAACACCAGTTACACTCAATCTGTGCTGATCCATACACAGATGAACAACTTTAAAAACATTAGAGCTCAAGTGGATGTTTCTGAGCATGTGATAGAACGATAGAACGACATATATGGATGGATGGATGGATGGATGGATGGATGGATGGATGGATGGATGGATGGATGGATGGATGGATGGATGGATGGATGGATGGATGGATGGATGGATGGATGGATGGATGGATGGATGGATGGATGGATGGATGGATGGATGGATGGTAAATGGATGGATGGATGGATGGATGGATGGATGGATGGATGGATGGATGGATGGTAAATGTATGGATGGATGGATGGATGGATGGATGGATGGATGGATGGATGGATGGATGGATGGTAAATGTATGTATGTATGGATGGATGGATGGATGGATGGATGGATGGATGGATGGATGGATAGATGGTAAATGTATAGATGGATGGATGGATGGATGGATGGATAGATGTAGCACAAGACTCCATTCATGTCTTCACTAATGTAAAACCTCTCACACACACACACACACACACACACGGTGTGTGTCATATCAAAGGCCCTTAACAAGGAAACACAGCGAAACTTCTTTCCAATGTTTGTCTTTCCTCTGGATCAGAACGCGTGTCCCTCGGGCTCGGCACATTAAGAGAAACAGAGGGAACGAAGGGCTTAATTTAAAAGGTAATAATTTTTACGACGTCAAATGCGCTAGCTGGACCTCTGTGACACACCTTTGGCTTCATACACACACACATAAATAACCCCACTTTCCAAACGCTGGCGAAACAGAGTCGCTCTTTCAGCAGATTTACAGCGGGTGTTTCCCTCGGCCTGAGATGGAATCACTGATACTCAAACACACACTAATACTGCGCTATTTAGACGTCAGATAGGACAATAAAAACTCTGAGAGGGTTTCATTTCACTGGACCGTGTTTTGATGACCTGTACTGACACACGGTTATTCGGGACATAAACTGTCTGAGTACAATAGAGTTCAAAACCAGTCTAAAACCAGTGAGTGCTCTTTACTATAATACAATATTATTCATTACAAATTATATTATCATCAGCAGATGGATGGAAAGACACAGATAGAACAATGAATGGATGGATAGATACTGATAAAACGATGGATAGACAGACAGACAGACAGACAGACAGACAGACAGACAGACAGACAGACAGACAGACAGACAGACAGACAGACAGACAGATAGATAGATAGATAGATAGATAGATAGATAGATAGATAGATAGATAGATAGATAGATAGATAGATAGATAGATAGATAGATAGATAGATAGATAGATAGATGTAGTGTGAGCTCAGACTTTTTGGACGCTTTAAAACCACAACATCTTCATTCAATCAAATCTTTTTCACACTTCCTCACTGAATCCTTTATGAACTCCTGAAGGAGGAAGACTGATCGACTGTCAGCAGCAGTTGCACAGGGTCTGTGAGGAGTGTGTGTGTGTGTGTGTGTGTGTGTGTGTGTGTGTGTGAGGAGTGTGACACTGGCATTTGGTCACCAGGCGAGTTCGGAGGGGGGCTGCATGTTTTTGCAGCTGACCAGACCTCCCATTTTCACATGAAAGACCTGTGAACACACAGACACACACACACACAGACACACACACACACACACACACACACACACACACACACACACACACACACACACACACACACAGCCTCTGGACACTCTTTATGGAGCACCAACAACAATCGCTTTCTATTCCTGGAGCTTCAACCGGTCCTTCATCAAACTCAGCCTGTCACGCACTTCCTCAGGAGACAAAACCCCCGAGACTCACAGACTCACACTCCCTCTGATCTGAAGGAAGATGTTCCCCTCCAATCATTAAAGGGATAGTTCACCCTAAAATGAAAATTAGCCCATGATTTACTCACCCTCAACTCATCCTAGGTGTATACGACTCTCTTCTATCAGACGAACACAATCAGAGTTATATTAATAAATGTCCTGGCTCTTCCAGCTTTATAATGGCCATTTCTGTTTTGAAGTCCTTAAAAGTGCATCTATCATGATAAAAGTGCATTATGATGGATAGATGCACTTTTAAGGACTTCAAAACAGAAATGGCCATTATAAAGCTGGAAGAGCCAGGACATTTATTAATATAACTCTGATTGTGTTCGTCTGAAAGAAGAGAGTCGTATACACCTAGGATGAGTTGAGGGAGAGTAAATCATGGGCTAATTTTCATTTTTGGGTGAACTATCCCTTTAAGAAAGATGTTCCCCTCGAATCATTAACGACTGCAGTTCTGCTCGACATTTCATTCAAGATCATCATAACCGTCACGAGCGCGGATGGATGTCGGCTTGTTTTGATTGCAAGGCAAGTTTCACGCATAAGACACATGCATTAACCTTGAGTCCCTTCAGTTCAACACAACGAGGGAAGCTTAGCAGGAAAACGCCTATCGCTGAGACCGTAGGAAACTAATACGCTCTAGATCATGACCTTTGACAAAAAACAACCGCACAAGAGCAACACAAACCCTTCACTTGAGAATCTTCTGTTTCACTGCACCAGGAATGTCATCAAATATCAGCCAAAATGCAACAAAATCCCATATAATTCCTTTATGAAACCACAGTTAAGTTATTAAACTTATAATGCACCGAAAAAACGAATGATTTTCAGTAATAATTTATAGATTTGAGCAGAAGTATATAATCTGCTATCAAAAACATAATATACATACAAACATACATATATATATATTATATATATATATTCTGGATAAATAGATGCACAATTATGAATAGACAACTAAACAAAATAAAACATAATTTACAAAATGTTCTATTAAAATGTTAATTGCTGCAGTCTATTTAAAAATATTGAATTATGCCTAATTACAATTTTTTTATTGGGTTGAGTGAATAATTCAATGACTCGCACATAAAGACTTGTTTCACTACTGGATGAATCAGTGTTTTTGAACGAATCTCTTGAATTAATGAACAGTCTCTTGTCGCCACCTACTGGTGTAACGATGTAATTGATACAATCTTTATTTGAAGCTTCAACTTACTTTCAAAAACATGATTTACTTAATTTTTATCCCAGTAGACTGTAGTTGTCATAGGAATAAGATCGCATGGGTGTTTGAATTGAGATTGCGATTTTTTTTTTTGTGCTGTTCTAATATAAATATAAATCTACATAATGAATTCGGGATGGAAATGTGCTCAATTGTCATAGAACTCTAAATATGCTTTAGTTCCCTCATGAAAATACGAGATTGACCCTTTGAAGCTCATTCCTCACAATGTTCCACACTCTGTTTAGTGCTTTCTCTCCTCTGAATATTATATTTATATATGTTAATTAGTTGTTAAAGCAATAAAAAACATAAGACTAAAGAATTATAGATGGACCGATAAAGCAGATTAAATGGCTGATATTCCATTGTGACTGAAAATGTACTGAGTATCTGTTTTCAGATTTTTGTGAATTTAGAGTAAAATTTATGCAAAATAAGTGTTCATTTTATTTTCTGTCATTAAATAGTTTTAATAGTAATATTTCTAGGTCACTAAAGAGTGACAGACCAATATGATCATCGAGTCAGGTTCACAATCTATAGCTGTACGTTTTGTGATTTAAAGTCAATTTAAACAGTGTAAAATAACAATAAGAATTATTAATAATAATAATAATAATAATAATAATAATTAAAAATAAGTGATTCATTTGATTTCAAAAATTCTGGGTACATTCCGTTTGCGCATATACTGTATATCGGCCATTGAAAAGCACATATTGGTAGAAAATGTAAAAACATTCTTCTGCAAAACACTCAGAAAAACAATAATCTAAATTTCAAGATTGTGTAAACAAATTAAAAGTTAGGAAATTGCATACTAAGACGAATTTATGTCGTTCTAAATCGAAATTGTGACATAAACAGAATTTTATGGGAATTTCCCATTGAAAGTGGTATTGATGAAGCTTCTGTCTGATATAATGATGTTGATCATACCTGTAAATGCTTGAAAGCTGCAGAAATGCGCGTGATGTGCAGACTGAGACACCGCGACGCGCACCTCGCGCGATAAACGCTCGCGCTGAAGAACTCGTCGGGTTTCCTCGCGTCCGCGCGCGCGGCGCTCCACAACACGATAATCCACAGGGTGAGCGCGAGCATAGCGAAGCTGCAGTCAGTGAGTGTGTGTGAGTGTGTGTGTGTGTCGCTCCCGCTGCAGCTGCAGATGAAGAAAGTTTCGTGCTGAAAGGGGGCGGAGTCAGACTCTTCGCGCGCGCGCCATTGGTGGAGCTCGGCGCGCGCCCCGCCTCTCCAGACGCAGGTAGATGCGCGCGGGGGCGCGCGCGAGGAACTTCAGATGGGATGATTGGGAAAGTTCTGCTTTTTCTTTTTTCTCTTCTATAATATCAGTATGCTTTTGCAATATGTGTTTTCAAACATGCTTTAGTAAACCATGACATGAAAAGCTGAAATTATTACATAAAAATCATAATTATGGCATAAAAAGTTGATTTAATAATTTCGATTTTGTAATCTCAAAACTAAGACGTCAATTACGATTTAGTATGTTATAATTTCAACTTTATCTCATTTCTTTTCCTCTTAATCACCATATGCTTTTGCAATATGCTTTTTACAAACATGCTTTTGTAAACAATAACATGAAAAGTGAAAATTATGACATAAAAATCATAATTAGGACATGCACTGAAAAAAAATGTTTTGCTGCTTGTTCAAATTGCTTAATTAAAATGAGTTTAAGCAACACAACTGCTATTCATTTTGTCCTACCTTAATTTGATTGTGTTCAATCTGCTTAAATACATGTAGAATTTAAGTTTACTTAATCCGTTTGTGTTGGATTACATGAATAATTTGTGTTGCATTAACTGAAACTGGGCGGTGCTTCTAGTTCCCAGCATGCTTTGCATATGGCTGAATTAAGAGAGAATAAATGTTGAAATTACGTGTTATTTTATGTGTTTTTGAGAAAATGAGAAAAGAGGAAGACTTGACAGTGTGTAATTGTGTTTAATGAGCCTTTTATAATTCACTTTGAGACTACTTAATTGGGTCATTGAAAATTACTTCTTTCCATGATGTTGAAGTTACTTGAACAAATTATGTTTGTTTAACTTAATTGATTCATGTAAATCCAACACACTATTTTTTTCAGAGTAGAAAGTTGACTTGTGTCCTAATTTTACTTTAAAATTACATAATTCTGACTATGTCACAATTATGACTTATTATAATACATAATTTCAACTTTATCTCATAAATTCTACTTTTTGTCAATTATATGACATAATTATGACATAGAAAGTTGACTTGTGTCATAATATCGACTTTTAAATCTCATAATTATGATTTAGTATCATAATTATGATTTAGTATGTCATAATTTCAACTTTATCTTATAATTTTTACTTTTAATGTCAATTATATGATATAAAATCATAATTATGACAGAAAGTGCAGTCAATTTGACTTTAATCTCATAATTATGACTTAGTATTTCATAATTTCAACTCTATCTCAATTTTTTTACTTTTTGTCAATTATATGACATGATCATAATTATGGCATAGAAAGTTGACCTGTGTCATAATTTCGACTTTTAAATCACATAATTATGATTTAGTATTTCATAATTTCAACTTTATCTCATAATTTTTACTTTTAATGTCAATTATATGACATAAAATCATAATTATGACAGAAAGTGCACTATGTCAATTTTGATGACTTAGTGACTTATGACTTAGTGTTTCATAAATTCGACTTCATCTCATAATAATGACTTTATCCAATGTTCAGATTTCTGTTCTGGAAGTGCATACAAATTAGTACATAATTTATTATTAGATAATGCTGCATTTGCATATTTTAGTATCAAGTATCTATTAAGAGAATATAATAAGAGAGTATATTTGTATTGTCATTTCCCGTTTTGGTCAAATTATCCAAAACGTGTGAAAACATTCTGGCACATGCATCAAGTGTTTTCATACTGAAGTGAGTGTTCCAGTAGATGCTCAAGCAAAACTTCTCCAGTCTAGTGGAAACTTTCCACTT
>CM043364.1:1265000-1272500 GCA_023718395.1 Leucaspius delineatus | reverse complement strand
AAACTCCATCAGGTGACCTAATGGAGAAAAAAAAAAAAAACCTTGGGAGAACCGAGGCTCAGTCGGGGGCCAGTTCTCCTCTGGCGTTTATGAACTAGAGGCCAGATTGTAGTTTAAACTGTAAAATTAAAAATATTATATGAATGCCTGGCCGAAAAGATGCGTCTTTAATCTAGTTTTAAACTGGGAGAGCGAGTCTGAGCAACGAACAGTATCAGGAAGGCTATTCCAGAGTTTTGGAGCTAAATGTGAAAATGCTCTCCCTCCTTTGGTGGATCTGGATATCCTAGATATGACCAAACGCCTCGAATTTAGTGATCTTAAAGAGCGCGATGGATTATAGGGCGATAGAAGATCCGTTAAATAGACTGGAGCTAAGCCGTTTAGGCTTTATAAGTCAGTAGCAATACCTTGTAAATAATACGGAACTTTATAGGTAACCAATGCAGTGATGATAAAATCGGTGTTATATGGTCATATTTTCTTGATCTAGTTAGAACTCTAGCGGCGGCATTTTGGACTAACTGTAGCTTGTTTATTGAGGATGCAGGACAACCGCTAATAAAGCATTACAGTAATCTAGTCTCGATGTCATGAATGCATGAACTAACTTTTCTGCATGAGAAACAGATAGCATATTACGTAGCTTAGCAATGTTTCTAAGGTGGAAAAAGGCTGTTTTTGTAACATATGAAATATGATTTTCAAAAGACAGGTTGCAGTCTAATATAACACCCAGGTCTTTTACTGTAGAGGATAAAGTAACAGGACATCCTACGATGTTAAAGTCGTATTGTAAGAGGTTTTGTGGGCAGTTTTTTGAACCGATAAGTATTACCTCTGTCTTGTCTGGATTTAATAAAAGAAAATTACTCGTCATCCAATCTTTTATATCTTTAACACACTCTGTCAATTTGGATAATTTAGCGTTTTCATCCGGCCGTGATGAAATATATATTTGAGTGTCATCAGCATAACAATGGAAACTAATTCCATGTTTCCTTATAATATTTCCAAGTGGCAGCATATATATTGAGAATAACAGAGGGCCTAACACAGATCCCTGCGGCACTCCATAGTTTACTGGAGTTATGATCGATTTTTCTCCATTTAAATAGACAAAATGGTATCGGTCTGATAAGTATGATCTGAACCAGCTTAATGCTTGTCCTTGAACACCAGTATAATTTTGTAGTCGATCTAAGAGTATTTTGTGATCTATAGTGTCGAATGCAGCACTAAGATCAAGTAAAACTAATATTGAGACACAGCCTTGGTCAGAAGCTAAGAGTAAATCATTTGTGATTTTAACGAGCGCAGTTTCAGTGCTATGATGCGGCCTGAACCCAGACTGAAACTTTTCATAGATGTCATTTTCTTGCAAGAAAGAGCCCAGTTCAGCGGACACAACTTTTTCTAGTATTTTAGACATAAAAGGTAGATTTGAAATGGGTCTATAATTTGCTAGATTATGTGGATCTAATTGTGTTTTCTTAGTGAGAGGTTTTATAACTGCCAATTTAAATGTTCTTGGAACATAACCTAAAGACAAAGACGAGTTAATAATATTGAGGAGAGGCTCTTCCACTACAGGTAACACTTCTTTCAATAGTTTAGTTGGTATAGGATCTAATAAACATGTTGTTGTTTTAGATGAAATGATAAGTTTATTTAACTCTTTTTATTCTATAGTTGTAAAGCACTGTAATTGTTCTTGCGGGGTGATAATTGAGGCTGAATTATAAGGCGCGATTGAAGATTGAACGTTTACAATTGTGGTTCTGATGTTTTCTATTTTCTCAGTGAAGAAGTTCATGAAATCATTACTACTAAACTGTAACGGGATATTTTGTTTGGGTGATGTCTGTTTATTTGTTAGTCTAGCCACGGTGTTAAATAAAAACCTAGGATTGTTTTGGTTATTTTCTATTAGTTTGCGGAGGTGCTCAGCCCTCCGCATCACCAGCCAGTGTTCAGAACTCTCTGCTTGCCGAAGCTCGACTCACAACGGAAGCTCGTAATAATGTTTTTAACTCCTGTGGTTCTGGTGGATTTCCGCGGGAAATTCGAGCATGTCTTTGCGTCATTCCGTCACATCTGTCCACATAAAGAAGAGTCTCGGCTAGTCGGCGATGAGTGTGTGTGAGGATGCTGGAGATTTATAGCCTTTTAAATTAAACTTATCAATTTGATGGCGGATCCAGAAAGGCTCAAACGACGATCACCTGGAGATTCACCCTCTGTAAAATGCAAAAGACTTTGGACTTCGGAGCGGCTACAGAAAAAGAGACTGACACCGGCCCGTGCGAAAACAAGGATAAATATCGGAAGGGCATTAAATGTCACGCAATGCTTATGTTGTTAACATTAACAATTTGAGAACAAAGTGTAATTTGCAGGGTTTGACGTGATATGAAGAGTGATCATAATCAGCGCGATTTACTGCAATGCTTTTTTTTCCTTAGTTGGTCAGAACAAAAGTGGATTTTACTTACTTGTTCGATGACATTTTCCAGTGAAAATTCTTATGTTGGTCATACTCAACGGCGGCACCAGGGGGGGTCTTGGGGGGTCTCAAGACCCTCCCAAAAAACGCCTTAACCCCCCATTTGACCCCCCAACCCCTTCCTGATTAAAAATATATATATATCCAGGATAAAGATTTAAAAATGTTTCTCTTCAAACTACGCAGAACAATAATAATTAATAATTTATTCGATATATAAAAAAATATAAACATAAGAATCACTGCAACGCCCCATGAACGTCGCTGCGCCTTGCGTCATTGCGTTCAAGGTGCTGCTGCGAGCCCGCAAGAGCTGCTACAGCTATAGCTTGAAGCTAAAAATGGATCGCTTTGTTGGACAAAAGAGGAGCAGAGAAGATGCCAGGGGGAAACTGGACAGAAGTAGGGCAATCAAAAGGTGGTGAGAGTATGATAATTATGGAAGCTGGTTTCCGCCACAGAATAAAACATTTTAAAAGATAATTGCGACTTTTTATCTCACAATTGCGAGTTTACATCTCGCAATTCTGTCTTTATTTCTCAGAATTGCGAGATATAAAGTCAGAATTGCGTGAAATAAAGTCGCAATTGCGTGTTATAAAGTCAGAATTGCATGAAATAAAGTCGCAATTGCGTGTTATAAAGTCGCAATTGCGAGATATAAAGTCAGAATTGCATGAAATAAAGTCGCAATTGCGTGATAAAAAAGTCAGAATTGCATGAAATAAAGTCGCAATTGCGTGTTATAAAGTCAGAATTGCGAGATATAAAGCCAGAATTGCATGAAATAAAGTCGCAATTGTGTGTTATAAAGTCAGAATTGTGAGATATAAAGTCAGAATTGCATGAAATAAAGTCAGAATTGCGAGATATAAAGTCAGAATTGCGAGATATAAAGTCAGAATTGCGTGAAATAAAGTCGCAATTGCGTGTTATAAAGTCAGAATTGCGAGATATAAAGTCAGAATTGCATGAAATAAAGTCGCAATTGCGTGTTATAAAGTCAGAATTGCGAGATATAAAGTCAGAATTGCATGAAATAAAGTCGCAATTGCGTGTTATAAAGTCAGAATTGCGAGATATAAAGTCAGAATTGCGCGATATAAAGTCAGAATTGCATGAAATAAAGTCAGAATTGCGAGATATAAAGTCAGAATTGCATGAAATAAAGTCGCAATTGCGTGTTATAAAGTCAGAATTGCGAGATATAAAGTCAGAATTGCATGAAATAAATTCGCAATTGCGTGATATAAAGTCAGAATTGCATGAAATAAAGTCGTAATTGCGTGTTATAAAGTCAGAATTGCGAGATATAAAGTCAGAATTGCGTGAAATAAAGTCGCAATTGCGTGTTATAAAGTCAGAATTGCGAGATATAAAGTCAGAAATGCATGAAATAAAGTCAGAATTGCGAGATATAAAGTCAGAATTGCATGAAATAAAGTCGCAATTGCGTGTTATAAAGTCAGAATTGCGAGATATAAAGTCAGAATTGCGTGAAATAAAGTCGCAATTGCGTGTTATAAAGTCAGAATTGCGTGATATAAAGTCAGAATTGCATGAAATAAAGTCGTAATTGCGTGTTATAAAGTCAGAATTGCGAGATATAAAGTCAGAATTGCGTGAAATAAAGTCGCAATTGCGTGTTATAAAGTCAGAATTGCGAGATATAAAGTCAGAATTGCATGAAATAAAGTCGCAATTGCGTGATATAAAGTCAGAATTGCATGAAATAGTTGCAATTGCGTGTTATAAAGTCAGAATTGCGAAATATAAAGTCAGAATTGCGTGAAATAAAGTCGCAATTGCGTGTTATTAAGTCAGAATTGCGTGTTATAAAGTCAGAATTGCGAGATATAAAGTCAGAATTGCGTGAAATAAAGTCGCAATTGCGAGATATAAAGTCAGAATTGCGTGAAATAAAGTCGCAATTGCGTGTTATAAAGTCAGAATTGCGAAATATAAAGTCAGAATTGCGTGAAATAAAGTCGCAATTGCGTGTTATTAAGTCAGAATTGCGTGTTATAAAGTCAGAATTGTGAGACATAAAGTCAGAATTGTGTGTTATAAAGTCAGAATTGCGAGATATAAAGTCAGAATTGTGAGATATAAAGTCAGAATTGCGTGATATAAAGTCAGAATTGCGTGAAATAAAGTCGCAATTGCGTGTTATAAAGTCAGAATTGCGAGACATAAAGTCAGAATTGTGTGTTATAAAGTCAGAATTGCGAGATATAAAGTCAGAATTGCGAGATATAAAGTCAGAATTGCGTGAAATAAAGTCACAATTGCGTCTTACAAAGTCAGAATTCTGATTTTTTTTCTTGCTATTGTGACTTTATATCTCGCAATTCTGACTTTATATCACGCAATTGCGACTTTATAACACGCAATTCTGACTTCATATCACGCAATTCTGACTTTATAACATAATTGCGAGTTTATATCTCGCAATTCTGACATCTTTTCTCACAATTATGAGATATAAAGTCCAATTCTAAGGGAAAAAAAGACAGACTTTTTTTTTTAACCTCAGAATAGTTTATATCTCAAAATTCTGAATTGCGACTTTATTTCTCAGAATTCTGACTTCATATCTCGCAATTGTGAGAAAAAAAGTCAGAATTGTGAGATAAAAAGTCGCAATTATTATTATTTATTTATTATTCAGTGGCGGAAACAAGCTTCCATAGAGAATAGATACTATTTTGTAAATATGTTTTCTGTCATGGGTGTGGCTATGGCAATTAAAGTTCGAGCATATTGTTTGCAAACTGCAATTGATTAATTAATTAAGTAGTTGATATGCTGTGTTGTTTTTGTTGTTTAGTAGCAGTAATATGCAGTTATTAGCCGTGTCCACTGTATTTTCTGTTGGTTTTCATGAGACCTCCCTTGAAATGACCAGGACCCCCCATTGCCCCCCCAATCAAAATTGTCTGGAGCCGCCACTGGTCATACTTCCCAAAAGCAGAATCTGTGATTGCGAATGACAGTATTCACACTGACGCGACTGACAGCCGCACATTCTCCTCTAAACACTGGATTCATCCGCGCTGTGCCGAGCCGAGGCACAACCCACGTACATCTGATCCTTCCGCGAATAACTGCAGTTGCAGACTTCGAACAGAGATGGCGACAGAGAGGAACGACTGCGGACTGCAGCTTTAACAATTTCAGCACACTACACGCTATACATCTCATTATCTGTTCATACTTTATTCAAGAGCGAGTGAGTTTGTGCTTCAAAAAACAACAAATGACTCCAACGGAGAACAATAAATGTATTTCAAAGGGAAAACTAAGTGTTTTGACTCCATTGGCGGATATTTGTTCTTGTTTGAAGTCTTAATATCTTCAGTTATTTTGCTTCTCCAGTAAATGTATCTTGATTTAAGAATGTTCCCATTTATTTATTTAATTTTATTTATTTATTCCTATAATTTTGAAGTGTTCATTGAAAGGTTCTTCAGCATCTGTCTGTGGCTTTCATTCATAAGAGTGTATCCATGTTGACATGACTCTGACTGTAATAACACCAGCTCCTGTAACGCTCACCTGTATTTGTCCAGCGTCAGTTTCCCGCCCACACCTGTGATCATGTGACCCTCATCTCCAGGTGTGTTCATTGTTCTGTACACCTGCACTAGAGCTCAAAGGATTCGACAACAAACGAAACAATGAAGACAAGTCCAGGCGCAGGATTCCTCTGGCCGGATCACATCTATAAAACTATATGAAACACTTCATGAGTAAAGTAGGTCACTCCTTCAGAAGCCAAGCACACACACACTCTGATGCTAGTCTTTCATTGCAAACACTTCCATGCATTTCAATGGAATCAGATGGAAATAATGAATAATGACACCATTTTCCTCTGCTTTATAGCTGAAATTAATATATATATATATATATATATATATATATATATATATATATATATATATATATATATATGTACACACATATACACACACATATATACATATATATATTATAGTGTATCTGCTAGTATTTACATTGATCTCAATCTATGTATTTATTTTAAACTTCTTTATTTATCTTTTTAAATATTTTATTTATTCATTTATTTACTAGTTTTAAATCTATTTTTTATTTATTTTTATCTATTTTTATTAATTTATTAATTAACTTATTTTAATCTATTTTTATTTATTTTAATGTAAGTTACTTACTTTTAGACATTTTCTATTTATTTACCAACTTATTTTAGTCTATTTTTAATGTAAATATTTTATATATTTATTCCTATAATTTTGAAGGGGAAAAAAAGTTATTTTAAAAGCTGTTCATTGAAAGGTTCTTCTGTGGAAAACTCTTTTTGTGGCTTTTTTTTTTTTTTTTTTTTTTGCTGTATTTGTTTCTGACACTTTATTCTTTATCAGTATTTTTACACTTTTTTTCCAGCATCCACTTTATAAATATTTAGTCTCCATAAAACAGTAAGTGGGGAAAAGTCTTTATATGTGGAAAAAGTATTAAAGTCTGACGTCTCAATGCAAGAAAACATAACCTTTCACTGCACAATATCTCTTCAGATCGCAGAAATCCCGGAGGATTTCACAATATTCCCTATTTTCAGCTTGTGGTCACCTGACACATTCCCTTTAATATATATATATAAAGTATGCATTTATTTATTTGAATCTATTCTTATTTATTTTAAAACATTTTTTTACATTTTTACTTATTTATTTACTAATTTATTTACTTATTCTAAGCTATTTTTATTTATTTTAATCGTTAGATATTGTTATTTATCCATGTATTTATTCACTTACTCATTTATTTACTTATTTTAATCTATTTTTATTTATTTTAATCAAATTTTATTAATTTATTTACTTATTTTAACCTCATTTATTTATTTATTTAAATAATTTATTTATAAACAATTTTATTTACTAATTTAGTTATTTACTAATATAGTTACCTATTTTAAACACATTTTTAATATCTTATTTATTTACCTA
>CM043364.1:1180000-1260000 GCA_023718395.1 Leucaspius delineatus | reverse complement strand
AAAAAGGAGTTTATTGATTTAAAAACGATTGTATTGCTTCCGCCAAAGAAAATAGTCCGTTCCGCTTCCATAGCAACGCGCTGTTTTTCATGGCAACGGTCTGTTATACTTCGCAGCGTCTGTTATCAAGAAATAACAGACCGCATTCTACATTGGAATTCAGCCAAGCCATGTAATAAAATACAATAACAGAACTTATTACTAACAACAATAACATGTGGGGTGAAGATGAGGTAAGATATGATGTTGTATGGTGTTTATAGTTTTTAATCAATTAAACAACATTAAAAATATTAGTTAGCAAAACTTTGCTATTTTGATAATGGTATATTGCTAACCCTTTCCTCCTGCAGTGATGTCCAGTCTGGAGGGAATGGCTGCTGCAAATTCAAAATAAAGAACAGAAACTGAGGGATGATTGTTTAAAAGCACTTTAACTCTGCTGCCTGGTAAACAGGGCCGGATTAACATTAACAGGGCCCGCGGGATTAGGGGGCCCGTGATTGGCTGGAGGAAATGAGATTGTCAAATCATATGTGGTTGATTTGTGTATAATAAAATAACAAGAAGTTATTGGAAAATGTGCCTGAATTATATAATTCACCACCCAATCAAATTAACTCTACAATTTGTGCCATGACATTGGGAAACGCCTCTTTTCGTTATGCTTTCATGTTGAACATGGGTATAAATCGCTCGCTGACGCTGGAGTTCAAAAATGGTGAAAAAAAAAAGTGATAGTGGTGCACAAAAAAGGAAAAACAAACTCGAAAGGCAGAAAAGGGATGCAAAAATTCCTAAACTAACTAACTACTTTGGATCACTTTCATCCGTGCCCGTGGAAGACCCCGAGTGCAGCGGCAGCAGCCCACAGTTAGCTTCACCCTCCCGTCACCGATCCGCTTGTTTTATACGTCGAAGAAGGTAAGCAAGCAGCTGTAATGAGTTAAGCACTATTTGGATGGTAATTGTTTCTCGTGGAGTCGTAAGGTATTTTCAAAATTTATAGGGGCTAACAGTTGGTGATTTTATTGCAGTCTGAATCCAGAATGTCAGTGTTTTTTCTCCCACCTTGCAAGCTAAGCTGCTTTCGGTCTAATAAGCCAGTACTATCTGCCCCGATATCGGCTCAGGAACTGCTCGAGCAATGCTCGCCGATCGATCATGCGGCCCTGTGGGCAATTGTAAGACCCATAATCTTCATCAGATCAGGCCGAAATTCGCCCTGACTGTGTGGAACACTATTATCTTAAAGCACCCTGGTGGGTTGCTACTTATTCAGGAATGATGCTTTTAGCCCCTCTTCCTGGACTCTCTGTGAGTCCCTGATGATCATGTACCATATGGACTCTGGGCACGTGCCCTTGGGACTTTGGTATTGGATCTCAGCACGCACGGCGTTTTACATTGTGTTCCCCAAGCGTAAGCTTACGCAGTACGAGAGAACCTCTCGTAAGAGAACGTACTCGGTTACTAATGTAACCTCGGTTCTCTCTAGAGAGGGAACGAGTACTGCGTATCCTTGCCGTGCCTGCAGTTTGCTCTGGTTCGCTCCGGCGATGAAAAACCAGTGAACCAGCCTCTCGACGCTATATTTATAGCCCTAGGCCACGCCTATTTCGGCGGGACGTGATGCAATGGGCGCGAAGCACCCCCATTGGTCAAGGCGTCACGAGAGGGCCTTCTCGATAGGCTGCTGCAGTTGCCGCAGGGCAGCCAATAGGCGCGCAAGCTGCCTCGCATATGCCTGCATGCTGCTGCAACGCGTTTTGCATATATAAAAATTAAGGATAATTTTTCAAGTGGTACTCGATGCAGAGCCAAATGGGAGGAGCTAGAGCTAGAGGGTTAGGGTCTAGCTCTAGTCCTAACCCTAACCCTTTTACATTTACGTACAAAAGGGCAGATTAGGTAACCTAGTCTTATTATTTTTATGTCATAAATTAATCAGATGATTTAGATTAATTCACAAATAACACACACGTTAATGCAGTGGACAAAAAATAAACGGGTGCACAGATAGTAAGCTTTCACATTGCCTTTTAAATCTAGTAATTTACATAATCATATAGCAGACGCTTTTGTACAAATCGGCTTTAAAAAGTGAGGAAAACAACGAAACTGTTCATCGTAATAAAGAGAAAATACATAGAAACAAAGTTTCAACAGTTTTTAGAAAACCACACGCATAGTGTGCGCAAAGGTCTTATTAAGTGTTTACGCGTTTGTCACAGAAACGATAAATAATTAATCAATCATGACAAATATTAGAGAAATACAATATTATGTATGCCAACATTTTGCGCATCAAAACAAACTTGTCTTTTTATCACGGTTGAACTCGCACTAACATTAACAGGCTTGATAGCGCATCATGTTCTGTCCACTATCCAGCGAGGGATTAGATCTAGAGCTCTAGCTCCTCCCATTTTACGCTGCAGCGAATCCCCACTCACTAAACATAGCGAGGTGGAGCTGGAGCTCCAGAAAAGGGGGAGCTCGAGCTCTAGCTCCTCCCATTTGGCTCTGCATCGAGCACCATCTCTAATTTTTGGCTTCAGTATCTCGCGGAAAGAGACTTTCCCCCAAGCGTAAGCTTACGCAGTACGAGAGAATCTCTCGTAAGAGAACCATTCTGACGGACAGTCAGAGAAAAAAAGGCACTAAAACCATTCAGACGAAAACAAAACGATAAATCATGTTAGTTTGCTGTTAACATAAGTAAAAACATTTGAAAATGTTTGTTTTACATAAAATAGAAATAATATACTAACCTTTTTGGTAAGTTACATGATCTTTTGTCCGTTAACTGCCACTTCAACCCGTCAAAAAAAAAAAAAAAAACACTTGAAAAGAAATCTCTCTTGTCATTGGTCAGTTTTTCGCGGGCAAGTTCACTACTGTAAATTGATTTACAGTAGGGAAGAATTACAGTAGTGACCATATATTTTCCCATAATCCTTTGCTGTTTACAGTAACATACTGTATACATATTTTACAGTATCGTACTGTACATCTTACAGTAAAATACTGTTCAAATTACAGAAATCCGTTACAGTGTGTGTACAAAAAATACTTCACTACACAATAATTTTGTTATTTTCGTTTAAGCTTATTAGCGTTAGGCTATACTGAAAGGTCTGATTTACGCACGGTTACTTACAACAGTCATTGTTTTTTTTTTCTTTTCACAATGACATTTGAGTTCATGATTTTAATGTTGTTTTTTTGTGGCAGACTAAAGACTAATGACAGACTGTTGATCTTTGAATAAAAATATGTTTGGTTCAGGTTTGAAATTCATTATCTTTTATTATAGGCTATGAAGGGTTCTGTGTGGACCTCATTTGATATTTCCCCCCATTCAAAAAAACATTGCTCCCTTTATCTCAGTGTCATGGAATTTTGTGACTTTTGTTACATTATTTGTCTAAACACACAAAAAAACCTGGGTTTGATTTATTGTTCTGAAAGCCTATGTATAATTTTGTTTTTGTCCATTTCACAGTTGAGATTCATTTTCAATAAAATGATTAAATCCCACATAAATATAAACAAATTGACAAATGAAAGCCTGATACTACACCACAAATGTAAAGTGGAACAAACATTCTCACACACACACATCCACATGTTTAACTGCAACAGACAGCATTTTTATTGAATTTCGCAAATTGAGAACACTTATTTGATGGGGTGAGACCTAGCACTGACACTCATCTCTTGTGGTATGTCCAGTAAAGGACGTCCAGGTCCTTTAGTTGTCCTGTCCTTCACAAAAGGCCTGTTAGCTACTTCATTCACTGAGGTTGGCGAAGACAACATTACTGATGTTGCTGTTGGTCAAGGCCACAAACTCATTTAACTTATCCAAAATGAAATGGCTTCTGAGTAAGAGGACATCTGTAGAGGATGTACTGTCATCAACTTGCTGCGCGAGCATCATAAGGTCCTCCACAATTTCACTAACTACCTCCATTGTTTAAAATAAATCGGCGTCTGTTCAGGGCATCACCTCTTGACCGTCGACTGTGAGTGACGTCACGTCCCAACACGAACACGCCCCATAGCATAATCCCACCCTTGACGCTGATTGACAGGTTTCCGTGTAAGGCATCGGAAATGGAAATACTAAGGGAATTGCGATTCCATTTGAGTTTTGGCTGGCTACATACGCGACGCTGAGAAAGTGAAAAAGTAGACGTGGTAATTGAAATTGCTATTTAAATATGACAGGGTCAAGACTCGTAAGATATGGGAAACACAGTTGCAATTGGACTTTGCATTTTCATTTTAAATTTGGCAGTCACTGTGCGTTCGCTCAAACGAAAATGCAAACGGTAATGCGCGATTTGCAGTTGCGTTTGGATTATGTCACATTTTATGCGTCCACAAATTGAAAACGCAATTGCAAATACTATTTATCGGCCGATGCAAATACTATTTGCAATTCCTTTTGAATAATGTCCGGAATATCATTCCATAGTTTTGAAATATATCGGCCAAACGGAAAGATTTATCGGCCGATGCCAATATCTAAAAAATTCCAAATATCGGCGATAAATCGACCTCGGCGATATATCGGTCGACCACTAGATGGCAAACCAGAAAACATGAACATGTAGCAAAAACCAAAACTATATATTACAGTTATCTAAAGCATCTATTTTGATGGATTTATTTATTTATTTAAAATTAGTTGGTTTGTTTGTAATTTGGACAAGGGATCAGTTAAATCATTTAACTCAGAGTTTGTGTGGATATAATAGTTCCCTTACAAGAACTGGATTTTTAACAGCATTGTCCAAAAGACAGAACATGCATTACAAAATAGCAACAAGACCACTTCCTCTTTGATATCACTTAGGTTATTGAAAGATGTCAAATTACTTTAAAATACTTTTTTTCATCTGCTTTATATCCAGACTTGTATGCCCATTCCTCAAGCAGAGTAAACCTGTTTGGGCAGCAGTTTAAAAGTGAAAGTAAAGTATACAAGTTAGACTGTTACATGTTTGATTCTACATTGCTGTTCAAGACAGGACGGTGAGTACATCATGTGGAATGAGCTGTTTAAATGTATTGCTATATGGTTTTAAATTACCTACTGTCTCATTTACAGGACATGGGTGCTCTTTAAGCAATTTATTTGGTAGAGTATTTGTATTTGGTGCATGGGTGTGTCCCAAGAAATACATTTGGGACAAGATAAAAAACTTTTAAAAAACGCAGTGCAGGTAATGGCGTTCGAGTGCGTTAATGGCAGTCGACTCTATATGCCTTTATAAATCAGCGCTGATCTATACGCCAATTCTTATGAATCTTTCTTCATTAGACCGTTGATTTCACATCGTGATTTCACACCGATATACAAGCTTGATATAGAAGATCCTCGCCATAGAAAATGACTTCAGCGGACGGCATCACAAGCTGCCGCCCAGCGTCCGTGTTCTCTGAGAGGAGGCTGTCAAAAGAGCTCACTGTAGCCACTGATTAGCCTATATTTATAGTTCAAGCATCACTGATTTTTTCCCACAACATTTAAATAAAAAATTGGGGGAGGGGGATGTACATTTGCAAAGGGGTTTCTGGTAAAGTAAATATGTTCAATAAAAAAAGTTAGCGGGCACCGATGCACTGGGTGTGTCAGGAGGTAAAAATAAAACTGTTGTCTTGTAGCCTATCGGCCTGTCTTGATAATCCAGATTCCAGAAGCTTGACACAGATGAATGATAAGTTATGTTTTTTAAACATAAAAACTGTTCCATGCTGGTGGAATGACCTGCCTATATCCTCTACCTGAGCTGAATTAATTTTCAAACGCCTGAAGACGAAGGAGACAGGAACTGAAACAAGGAACATCAAGACAAAAGAACATCAAATACAGGAAATCGTGACAGAATAAAATATACAGAGTGTTTATAATCAGCCTCTGTGGGCAGACAAAGGGTTCATATTCGGCCTCCTTGACAGTGACAGTACGGAGCCCTAAAGGGACGTGGTGGTGGAAAAAAATTTGGATGGAAGAATTATTATTTTTTCAAATCTTTTGCGTTCCCAAGCAAACCGTTTGCGTTCCCCCGAGAAACTTTGCGTTCCCAAGCAAAACTTTTGCATTCTAGTGTTTCCCACACATAGACTAATTCGTGGTGGTGCGCCACATAATCAACACTGGCCGCCACATATTGCGTTTCGTTATTATTATTATTTTTTACGCTATTTAAAACACGCAGCGCATTCGTTCAGCTGCATTAGGTTTCCCACCTGCTCTCCCTCCGTCATTGTTTTTTTTCTTTTCACAATGACATTTGAGTTCATGATTTTAATGTTGTTTTTTTGTGGCAGACTAAAGACTAATGACAGACTGTTGATCTTTGAATAAAAATATGTTTGGTTCAGGTTTGAAATTCATTATCTTTTATTATAGGCTATGTAGGGTTCTGTGTGGACCTCATTTGATAGGTTTCCCACCTGCTCTCCCTCCGTCTCTTTGTCACTCACGCGTCTCTCTCTCAAGCCTTGTTTATACTTTCTCCTGGCTCCGCAGCCGAGTCTCCGCAGACTGCGCGCGCACCTCCCCAAACGGACGAGGCGTTTATACTAAACCATCAGGAATCAGCGGTGAGAAGAAGAAAGCTATACACACGTGACAATGTTTATTTTAGTACACCACCACCACCAATACCACACTGCAAGAATAATCGAGTAAAACCCAGTAAACCCTGAGATTATTACTCGTGACAATAAAACAAAATATATGGATATGAGAATGTGTATACAACAGAGGTGGGTAGAGTACCCAAAAACTGTACTCAAGTAAAAGTACAAGTACTTATAGAAATATTTACTCAAAGTAAAAGTAAAAGTAATAATCTTAATAGTTACTTGAGTAAGAGTAAAAAAGTATCCAATGAAAAAACTACTCAAGTAGTGAGTAACTAGTTACTTCGGATCATATAGGCCTATATATATATATATATAGGAAGACTTCATGATGCAAAAGCCTCTTGAGTGCCATCTGAAATTTTCTTCTAAAACAATCATTTGTATCAAGCTCGTATATTTAAGTTCAGTAATTTCACTTTAATGACAATTAATAGGTAGGCTACTTTTCATTGACATTTAAGTGTGAACATAAACATACAAGCTTGATAAAAATGCTCTTTTAGAAGAAAATTTCAGATGGTACTTAGAGGCTTTTGCCTCTGAAGTCGTCATATATATATAATGATATTATTTAGATTTTGTTTATTTAAATGACTATTATTATCAGCTATCTTTGCAACAAAAACAGAAGAGAGACGTAAGCATTATTTCTGCCATCTGTATAGCTCGAAAATCATTGCCTGTCCTCTGGTTTGTAAAATAGTAACTTATACAACTACATTTGGATTATTAGACAATGTCGAAATAAAGTGAATCTGCAGAGTGTTGCATTCAAAGGTATTTACAGAGAAGAGTTAAAAACTCTTCACATGTGCTCGCGCTCATGACTGCTACTGAACATCTGAACACACACAAAAAACAAAACAAATAAAAGTACATCGATGTCAAATGTATATTTCTGCAAGCATGTTTAAACTGGTTAACTGTCTACGGCAGGCAAAGGCATTCGTTTTCAAGTCGAGTTCGCACGCCACTGCGCAACAATACACACAAACTACCGCGGGATGGCGGGTGTTCATAAACTGTGAACAGTGGTAGCTTTATTTAATGTAAATTAATTTATATGTCCAAAAAACGGGTAATGTCATACTTTCTAGTATCGTGGCGTAATAATCTGTTTGGTTGTAAAATGTATTACCTGAGTAAAATGAAATCGAATATATCGTCCTGACTCCTGTGGAATCATTCATTCACAGACTGCTTACGAAGATGTTCAACTAATAAAGATCTTCATCGCTGGCAAAAATATGATGCATTAGAAGATTTGCTCTCACTTGACCTTAGCTACTGTCGGTCCTCTGCCACTTCATCTAACGCTCTTGATGTGCTTAAATCTTCCTGTTACGACTCCGAGTCGAGTGTGAATTGAAAGGGCTTCAGACGATTCAGTGCGTGCAGGAACTGAACAGTTCATTCAAACTGATTCGCGAACCGATGTAGACAGATCTGCCAACTTGTTTGATGAAGTCTTTGAACAGAATCGACTCAAAAGAGTCATTCATTTGTGAATTGAGCATCGCTCAAGTCCAGAAAAAAGATACAGCGCGCTTGGAATAAACTACGCATTTAACAACACATATTGCATTAAAATAAAGTAACGAGAGGAACGTGGCCCAATGTAACGAAGTAAAAGTACAGTTTTTTCATTAGAAATGTACTCGAGTAAAAGTAATAAGTAGCCTACCCACATTCAAATCTACACTTAAAAGTACAATTTTTCTAAAAAAGTACTCAAGTAAATGTAACGAAGTAAATGTACTTCGTTACTACCCACCTCTGGTATACAATAGGCTATAACTAAATTAACAATCTCTTACATATTTTCTAATTTCATTAAACATTTCATTAAGTTTCGTGAACATTTTTATTAAACATGGGTTAGGGTTAGGGTTAGGTAAAAAAGCAACATATTGTAATGATTATGATTCGATGGACGGTGCGTGACGTCATTGTCACGGACAAACACGGAAGGATTTATGGTTTCTGGAACACCTGTGGACGATGAACGATAATTGGGGACTTTTAAAATGGGGGTTGTCGGACACTGAAAGGGAGGAGAGACTGATAAACTGTGTTTTTAACCTGCTGGGTTCACAAAGGGGATCTGTGGCGTTCGTGGTTGGCTAGCACCACCGGCGTGAAGAAAACCGGGGTCCCACTTATTGGCCTGGAGGTAGACAGTTGGGGGGAAAAATAGAAAGATAGGGAAGTAAGTGTAGGTGGACCTGGCCATGGCCGTAACCAGGGTTTGAAAATTAGTGAGGTCCGGGGTGAGGTGCAGGGCCGGATTAAGAATTCGGAGGCCCCTGGGCACAATGTGTTGTAGGCCCCCCTTAGGCAGGCCAAATGTATAGTTTGTCGAAGGATATTTGAATTTTGCATTAACAGTTTTAGTTTACTGACTTAAAAGGAACTTTGTTGTACTATGCTGGAGTAAATTTCATAAATGATCGTTCTTTCCCATAGGATTTTGTAAAACTATGATGGGTGGACCTCTGTCCCTCTAGGGGGGTTCGGGGGCATGCTCCCCCGTAAGAAAATTTTGTACATTTTAAGGCTAAATGCATCAATCTGGTGCTCTTTGAGAGCTCAAAATTAAGAGCTTCAACGGGCTTCAACCCATGAACTGTGCAAAAAGAAAAAACATTGACTTGTACCTGGACATTAAAGGGGGCTCAAACTTATTTTTTAGTTATGATATAGAGTTTGTCTACATTACATTATCACTGGTGTTTTAGTATGCCAAACAATTAGTGATATATATATATATATATATATATATATATATATATATATATATATTATATGTATATATATATATACTGTATAAGAATATGACACATAGGCCTACTGATGATGAATAAAGTATAAGGCTATTAAATAGCAGTTCCAAAATAGTTTTTGTAAATACAAATAAGTTGGTATGTCAGACCACAATCATTTAGAAATATAGTGCAAAAACACAGTGAAAATAAGTGGCATTTTTGGGTTAAGGAAACAACAGTAACCATGGTAAATACACAATACTAACATGAGCTGTTAATGAACATGACCACTGATCCTGATGAATAGAATGAAAATTGAATGAACATAAACCTGCATGTAAATCATTCCAAACATGAAGTAAGTTGCGGAATTTATTGGCACTTTTTGGTAATTTCATGACTTACAAATTGACATCAACTACGATGTTGTTGCATCATGCTTGTAGTTTCTTTTGCGCTTTATTTATAATAAAGTGACATAAAGCGCTCTGCCGCATTTGCGCGTGTAATTGAAGAGGACGCGCAACGAGACTGACGGGACAGGAAAGTACGTTTTTTTTAGGTGAGAGACTTTTTATTTCGTAACAAGTTACAAATAACGTTAGAATAATGATACAGATCTGTATTATGCTATTGTTTTTGATAGTGTTGTAGCCTACATTTCTTACAGATAATCATGATCATTGCGTTTGTCTTACCGAATTTGGTATCTTCCTGTCAGCAATTACAGTTTGTCTAAGCTTCTTCTTTTTATTAATGCCACGAAAAACATTAAAAAAAAAACAAAAAAATAATAATAATGAGAAAAAAGTTCAAAGCTTGTGTTTTGGAAAAGAAAATTAATATATCACTAGCCCTAACATTCAACTTTCCACTTTATTAACGTCCTAAAGTGTCACAATAAATGGGAAAAACGAGTCCAAAAGACGTATAATAGGTGGATCTGGCAACACAGAGGCTGCACCCGCGCCCTCACTCACAACCATAGACTGTAAGCTCACAACGCGCTCTCAAGCCCCGTTCACTGTTCCTTCTCTCAGCGACATGAATTGCAAACACACATATGACGTAGCTTAAACGGCTAATTAATCATTCAGAGAGCTTGAAATTTTATTTTTGAATATAAAAAAATGACCGAGGTCCGGACCTCGGTGACCTCATAGCTGGCTACGGCCATGGACCTGGCTGGTGTAACGAGACCTTCCTACCATTACCGCGGCGAGGAAGGTTGAGTCCTCACAGTGACGGCAGGGTGTCGTCGGACGTGGACAGGGAAGTCCGAAATTATTTTAATCATTCTATATGATTTATTATGTGTGTTGTGTTGTGTCTAGCCCTTGGTGATTATTGCCTTCATGAACTGTATGTTGATTGCCTATGCTGGTTATTGTATCTAGGGCATGTGATTGGAGTTTCTAATTAAGTGTGCTTTGTCTGAGATATCACTATAGTTTGCTGTGAATTTGGAATGAGTACTTGGTTCCCTAACAAAATGTGTGTTCACGGTTTAATGAAATGAGATGACCAGTATATGTAATCAGGATAATTGAGTGAGCAAATGCCATACGGCTGCTATTGTTACTAATAAAAAGTGTATTCCTTTGGTAATTCCTGTGTTGGAGTGTGTTTGGTGTGCTCCCTCCGGACCAGACCGGGTTAGAATTAAAGGTGGTGGCAGTATAGGTCTCAAGCCGCAAGAAGGCTTGCCAGTGGCCCCTAGTGGTGGCCAAAAATTATTACACTGGTAGCAGCGGTGGGATAGAATTGTAATATACCCATATTTATTTATTTATTTATTTAGGTTTTTTTTTTTTTTTTTTTTTTTTTTTTTTTTTTTGGGTGTTGTTAAATTATTAAAATGGAGCACACTGAAAATGCACATTCTAGTCAGGAATTGTCTGCTGAAACAGCTATGGGTAGGACTGCTTCTGCTAGTAGTATAGTGAACCGTCCTGTGTTCATGCCAGAGACATTTACAGGTAATGGGCGTGATTGGTCTGATTGGTCCCAGCAATTTGAAATGGCCGCAGAGGTGAATAATTGGAACAGGGACTTAAAATTGAAGTTCATGTCACTTTTGTTGTCTGGCAGAGCAAGAGATGTGTTCTGTGGTTTGACCCTAGAAGATCGTAGTAGTTATGTTAAACTTAAAGAAGCGTTGAGTAAGTGTTTTGATCCTTGCGAAAGTGAGGATTGGAATCGTGCAAGTTTGTCAGCTAGGCGACGATTACCAGGGGAAAGTGCACGTGAGTTTGGTAACGCTTTGAGGCGATTAGTAGCCAAATCCTATCCAGTGGCTAACTGTGATACTCAAGATTTACTAGCACGTGAGCATTTTATTGCACATGTTGGAACCGGTGATCTACGAATACAGCTCCGTAGTGCTAGACCAGTTACATTAGAGGCAGCCATAAATTTGGCTTCTGAATTGGAGCTCATTCGAGAGTTAGAACGTAGTCAGATGACACCTGAATTGAAGGTGCGCGGAGTGTCTAATAACAATCCGAACGATACCCAAATGGCTATATTGCTTGAAACTGTGGAGAGTTTGCGCCAGGAAGTTAAAACTTTACAGGTGTCTGTTCAAAACCTTACTAAGACTCAAGTCAATAATGCCTCTTTTTCTAGGGCTCCTTCCCATTCTGAATTACAAGGTTGTAGTCGGGGCCAAAAGGGCCGCGGCGATGTATGTTGGGAGTGCGGTTGTGATCGCCATTTGAGAAGAGAGTGTCCTTATGTACAGGGAAAATAGAGGGGGCGAGTAAAGAAGGTCAAATGCTCGCCCCCCTCCCTGATTATACGACTGGCCTGCAAATTAGTGTTTCTTGTAGTGAACAGGGTGTTGGGGTGTTTTTATTAGCTAAAGTGGGAGGGGTAGCCTGTGAGTTGTTGTTAGATACTGGGGCTCAGGTGTCGGTAGTGTCTAAAGAATTCTGGCAAAAAGCAACAAATGGGGGCTCTGAATTAGTGCCATTTTCAGGGAAGGTGTCTGTAGCTGATGGGGGACAAATGAATATTGTGGGAAAATGGTCAACTGTGTGCCAGATAGAGGCGTTGGCTTTGGCCACAGACTTCTTAGTAGCTGATATACCTTTACAGGAGATCATTTTGGGCACTGACTTCTTGAGGAAGTTTGGTGCAGTAATTGACTTAAATGCACAGTGTTGTAACTTAATGGGGAAGAGCCTACCGCTACAATTGGGTAATGTGAACAACAAGACCAGGACTGTATCAGTGAGGCAGGATGTGATTGTGCCCCCAAGAACTGAGGTTATAATTCCTGGTAGTGTTGAAGGAGTGGGGCTAGAGTGCATGGAAGGAATGCTGGAACCTTCGGATAGATTAGTTACTGAAGTTCTGGTGGCCCGGGTGTTATGTAGGGTGGAAAAAGGAGTGCTGCCACTAAGGGTAATTAATGTGACAAGTGAGGAACTTGTATTAAGGAAAGGGATGACTATTGGGACTTTGTGTACCGATGTTCAGACGGGGGATAGTGCAGTCAATTCTCTAAGTTCAATGAAAGATGCAGTAGAGCAGCCATGGACAGCCGAAGTGCTGTTGCAAAATCTGGGGTTAAATAATAGAGGCCTGGAACCCCTACAGTTACAAGCTGTGCAAGAATTATTGAGTGACTATTTTTCTGTTTTTAGTAAAGGTGACACGGATTTAGGACGGACCCATAGGACTCTCCATCAAATTGACACAGGGGATGCAAAGCCCATTAAATTGGCCCCTCGTCGGGTACCACTTCATTTGCAGCAGGAGGTGGCAGATCATGTGAAGCAGATGCAGGAAAGTGGTATCATACGACCCTCCTGTAGTCCTTGGGCTGCTCCTGTTGTGCCGGTGAGAAAGAAAGATGGCACATTGAGGTTTTGTGTCGATTATCGTAAGTTAAATGATGTCACTAGAAAAGATGCATATCCCCTTCCACGTATTGACGACGCATTAGATAGCTTAACCCATGCACAGTGGTTTTCTACTTTAGACTTAGCTAGCGGTTACTGGCAGGTCGAAGTGGACCCTATTGATCGCCCTAAAACAGCCTTCATAACAAGACAGGGGCTCTTTGAATTTAATGTTCTTCCGTTTGGGCTGTCTAATAGTCCAAGTACATTTCAAAGGCTTATGGACTTGATTCTGGCAGATTTGCAGTGGTCCGTGTGTTTAGTGTACCTAGACGATATTATAGTTTTTGGGAAGAATTTTGGGGAACATCTTCAGCGGTTGGGTCAAGTGTTGTCCCAATTGCAGGCTGCCAATCTCAAAGTAAAACCATCTAAGTGTAATCTGTTTGCCACCAAAGTACAGTACCTTGGTCATGTTATTTCGGCTGAGGGGGTTATGGCTGATCCCAGCAAAGTGGAAGCTGTACAATCGTGGCCAACCCCTAAAAATCAGACTGAGGTACGAAGCTTTTTGGGCTTAGCCTCATATTATAGACGATTCGTGAAGGGCTTTGCTGAGTTGGCTAGACCGTTACATCGGCTAACAGAAAAGGGGAGGCGATTTCAGTGGGATGATTGCTGTCAGACTGCTTTTGAGAAGTTGAAATTGTGCCTTACTACTGCTCCGGTTTTAGCCTATCCAGACCCCCAGCGTTCATTCATCCTGGATACAGATGCCAGTGATTCGGGGATTGGGGCTGTTTTGTCACAGGAAGTTGATGGGTTGGAGCGAGTGGTGGCGTATGCTAGTAGGACTTTGAGTAAACAAGAACGTAAATACGCCACCACAAAGAAGGAACTGCTTAGTGTGGTTACTTTTACCAAGTATTTCAAACATTTCCTTTTAGGGAAAGAGTTTTTGTTGCGAACGGACCACAATTCTCTTCGTTGGTTGCATAATTTTCAGGGTTTGGAAGGCCAGTTGGCCCGTTGGTTGGAACAATTGGCTGTTTTCCAATATAAAATTGTTCATCGACCAGGTAAAGACCACATTAATGCTGATGCGCTATCCAGATTACCAGCTTATTCTGGAGAGGGTGTGGCTAGCTCTGTTAGTTATGTAGAGGTAAAATCTTTACCTCAGGGTGGTGCTTTGGAACAGGGAGAGTTCTCGAATCAAGAAATTAGGGGGGTGGAAGGAGGAGAGAATGATTTGACACAAGCTCAGCATAGGGACCCAGAGTTGAGTTTGATGTTAACATTGAAGACTCAGAAAGGTAATCGACAAGCAGTTATGAAGACCTACCCATCCCTTAAGAAGTATGCCTTGGTCTGGGAGCAGATAGAGGTTAAGGGGCAGAGGTTGGTGAGGGTGTTGCCTTCAAAAATTGGTCTGAGGGCAAAAACTCAAGTTATTATTCCACAGTCTATGGTGCCAGACATTTTGAGGTTGTTGCATAATATAACTACGGGAGGCCATTTAGGAGTGCAAAAGCTACAAGAAAAGGTGAGGGGTCGTTTTTATTGGCCAGGATGGTATAAGGATGTGAAACGATGGTGTCAAGAATGTCCTGAATGTGCGGTTCATAAGGAAAACGGTCCGGTTCCCCGGGCCCCGCTTATTCCTTCTGTAACATCTCGTCCTTATGAACGAGTTGCACTTGATATATTAGGGCCCCTCCCTGAGACCCTCCTTAAAAACAGATATGTGTTGGTTGTGGGGGATTATTTTTCAAAGTGGACAGAAGCGTACCCACTCCCAAACCAGGAAGCAAAGACCGTAGCCAGAGTACTTGTAGAAGAGTGGGTGTGTCGTTATGGAACCCCTAGAAGCCTGCATTCCGACCAAGGTCGAAATTTCGAATCAAATTTGTTTGGGGAATTGTGTCGGTTACTAGGCATTAATAAGACAAGGACATCTCCATATCAGCCGCAGTCAGATGGAATGATTGAGAGGTTTAATCGTACATTGCTGTCCATGTTGTCTTTTTATGTTGAGGATAATCAGCAGAATTGGGATGTCCTTTTGCCTTATGTAATGATGGCTTATAGAAGTAGTGTTCATTCCAGTACTGGCTTTACCCCATATAAAGTTTTATTTGGGCAGGAGATGGTTTTGCCTATTGATGTCATGATGGACGTAGATGGACAAGAGCGATTTTCAACCGTGAATGAGTATGTGAAGGGGGTAGCTGAAAGCCTTGCAACTGTAGTTGGGGCAGTGAAAAATCATCAGGCTAGAGCCTCTGAACATCAAAAGTTGCATTTTGACTTTAAAGCCAGGTTTCAGTATTATTCAGAGGGTGAGTTGGTGTGGCTAAAGAATAAGGCCAGGAAGAAGGGGGTGAGCCCAAAATTGCAGAAACGGTTTAAGGGCCCCTATAAGGTGTTGGAGAAGGTATCTGAAGTGTTGTATCGGATACAACCAGAGGCAGGAGGTATAGATCATGTGGTGCATTTTAATCAGCTGAAACCTTATGTCCCTTCTATGGTTGCAGAGTCTGGGGGTGGCTATACAAAAGCCAAAGCTGACCAGGAGATTACATCTGCCCAGACTACGGGGAGGAAGGAAAGGGGTCCAGGCTTTGGGTCTACTTGGGTGTTTCGACGATCACGGCCACCTGATGTTCCTGTTGCTGTTGGGGACGTCCATTCATCTGCTTCTTCTGGTGTCGCGGACGGGTTTCGGTTGGCTATTTCACCTGCTGCTGGAGTACCTGCTTCACCTGGGCTGTCGGCTGCTATCGGGGGATCCCAAGCATCGCAGCTTTTTATTGAGGCTGAGCTGCCCTCTGCTTTGGCAGAAGCTCCAGTGGTGGACAGTGGTTGCCCCCCTGTGTCTCCGGCTACAGTGAGAGAGCCTCCCTTACCTGCTGGATCTACGGTTGCGGAGGGGGCTAGCAGGAGCGATCTGTTTGCGGCTGGGGGGAAATTGTCCACACCAACGATATCTATTACAGAGGGGGGCCGTCCCCTACGAATAAGAAAACCCCCTGTGTGGTTTAAGGATTATGATGGAGCTGTTTAGGGACTCGAGGACGAGTCCCATTTTTCAAGAGGGGAAGTAGTGTAATGATTATGATTCGATGGACGGTGCGTGACGTCATTGTCACGGACAAACACGGAAGGATTTATGGTTTCTGGAACACCTGTGGACGATGAACGATAATTGGGGACTTTTAAAATGGGGGTTGTCGGACACTGAAAGGGAGGAGAGACTGATAAACTGTGTTTTTAACCTGCTGGGTTCACAAAGGGGATCTGTGGCGTTCGTGGTTGGCTAGCACCACCGGCGTGAAGAAAACCGGGGTCCCACTTATTGGCCTGGAGGTAGACAGTTGGGGGGAAAAATAGAAAGATAGGGAAGTAAGTGTAGGTGGACCTGGCTGGTGTAACGAGACCTTCCTACCATTACCGCGGCGAGGAAGGTTGAGTCCTCACAGTGACGGCAGGGTGTCGTCGGACGTGGACAGGGAAGTCCGAAATTATTTTAATCATTCTATATGATTTATTATGTGTGTTGTGTTGTGTCTAGCCCTTGGTGATTATTGCCTTCATGAACTGTATGTTGATTGCCTATGCTGGTTATTGTATCTAGGGCATGTGATTGGAGTTTCTAATTAAGTGTGCTTTGTCTGAGATATCACTATAGTTTGCTGTGAATTTGGAATGAGTACTTGGTTCCCTAACAAAATGTGTGTTCACGGTTTAATGAAATGAGATGACCAGTATATGTAATCAGGATAATTGAGTGAGCGAATGCCATACGGCTGCTATTGTTACTAATAAAAAGTGTATTCCTTTGGTAATTCCTGTGTTGGAGTGTGTTTGGTGTGCTCCCTCCGGACCAGACCGGGTTAGAATTAAAGGTGGTGGCAGTATAGGTCTCAAGCCGCAAGAAGGCTTGCCAGTGGCCCCTAGTGGTGGCCAAAAATTATTACAATATGATGGCAGAGCTTTCAGCTGATTCCCCTATCCTAGAGAGAGTGAATTGCTAAGTGCTAATGTGGATTTCTGTCTAGATATGTAATTACATTTTGCAAAAGAAAACCTTAAAAAAGTTAATTATAGATAAAGTAAGACAGAAACACGCCTGTTCACTGGTCATTTTCCTCAGCTGTAGGCAAAGGCAAGTTTCAAATCAGTGCTAAATGAATCCCCTAGTTTAGCGTCATCTACTGTTTTAGAAGAGGAAGTTGCTCAACTGCATTTGTGACAAAATCGCGATGAGAGATCTCATAAAAAGCCAAGTATCTCACAATCATAACAGACAGATATGCATTTGTATGGAGTGAAAACAGTCTCAAAACCTTCCACAAATGCGCGAGAGATCCACACACGCAAATCAATCCACAAATATACGCGAGAGATCCACACAAATCAATCCAAAAATGAAAGTTCTGTCACCATTTACTCACCCTTAAGTTGTTTCAAACCTGTAGGAGTTTCTTTCTTCGGCTGAACACAAATGAAGATATTTTGAAGAATGTCAGAAACCAGACAGTTAACCAGTGGCGGCTGGTGAAAAATATGTTAGGTGGGGCTGTGTCATATTCGGTTATTTTAAATAGCTTGGCCTTGGTAACCATGGGACACCAGGTCTTATAGCGTTGTGGCTCCCAGGTTGTGGAATGCTTTTGCTCAAGACGTCTGTCAAGCATTCACCCTTCTCTCCTTCAAAAACCTTTTTTTTTGTCTGAATATTACTCTTTAGCTCAGAATCTTTAAATTGTACCTTATTATGAATGTTTATGTTACTTGCTTGAATTTTTTAACCTAACTTTGTAACTGACCTCTGTATATTTATATCTGCCCTTGGTATGTCCATCTTTGATGTTAAGGTTTATTTAGTTCAATTCCTTAACCTAGGCCTATATTGTAAAGCGACCTTGTTGGAAAGGCTATATAAATAAAAAAAATCCTATTATAATTAATAACCACCCAGGATACCAGTGCTCTGTGAAAAGTAATTATTTAATGCCAATATTAAAAGGTTGAGGCATTTTTGCACAAAAACAAACATATTGCACAAACTTTCTATTTGCATTTGAAATTTAACTCTAACAAAATACTTAGTGATTAATTAGCTGATTAAATACAACTATTACCTGCAACAATTTTGAGTGATTTTAAACAAATGTTCCACAAAATGTACAGTAAATAACAAACAGGGGTGGTGTGGCGCAATGGATAAGACACATGCCTTTGGTATGAGAGACCCGGGTTCGAATCCACTGTGAGACACCAATGTGTCCCTGAGCAAGACACTTAACCCCTAGTTGCTCCAGAGGCGTGCGACCTCTGATATATATAGCAATTGTAAGTCGCTTTGGATAAAAGCGTCAGCTAAATGAATAAATGTAAATGTAAATGCAAACATAGTTCACCCACAAATGGTAAAACCATTTTTCTTTTTGAAAAAAAGAATACCGGTAATAAAAAAGAAAATTTCTCTGGCATTTCTTTCTTTTTGCTGTATCGAAAACGTACCGAACCATTTTTGGGTGAACTATCCCTTTAAAGGGATACTCACCCTCATGTTGTTTCAAACCTTTATGAATTTCTTTCTTCTGCTAAACAGAAAGTAAGATATTTAGAAGAATGTAAGTTGCCAGACAGTTTTAGATACCATTGACTTCCATAGAAAAAATATATATACTATGGAAGTCAAAGGTATCTAAAACTGTCTGGTAACTGACATTCTTCTAAATATCTTCCTTTCTGTTCAGCAGAAGAAAGAAATTCATACAGGTTTGAAACAACATGAGGGTGAGTATATGATGACAGAATTTTCATTTTTCAGTGGAGTATCCCTTTAAGACAATTTATATTTATAAAATTACTATGTATAAAGAAACAGTGTGAGTGTGTGTGTGTGTGTGTGTGTGTGTGTGTGTGTGTGTGTGTGTGTGTGTGATCTCATTTGTACAGGAATTTTGCTCTTCTCTCCTTCTGAGTGGCAAACCTCTCAATGACCCTTTTGTTGAAGTCAGGAATGTCCCTGATAAGTTTCTTCTCCATGGAGAGCATCGCCAGAGCATTCAGGCGATCCTGCGTCATGGTGTTTCTCAGGAAAGTCTTGATCCTCTTTAAAGTAGAGAAGCACCTCTCAGACTCAGCTGTAGTCATGGGTGTGGTGATGAGGATCTTGAGAAGACTGACAGTCTCTGTGAAAGTGCTCTGAAGGTTGTTCTCCATGAAAAACTGGTACAGAGGTACTGCACCACTGCAAGAATTGAACTCGTCGTTCTCATAGATAAGGGACAGTTCTGTTTTGAGCTTGGCCTTGTTCAGCATGGGGTATGCCTCCACTGTTGTTTCAAGCACTGTGTCAGGGAACTTCACACAGTGTTGTGGGAAGAGCTCTCCATGCAGCAGTGTTGCGCTGATGAGGTGCTGGGTGAAGGAGAACCGCTCCTTGGCATGGGTCAGGATGGTATCACATACCTGTAAAAGATTCATCAGCATAAATTTCCAATAAAGCCATTTTAATGAAAGTGATTCTGATTCTGAAGTGTGATATTAAAGGGATAGTTCACCCAAAAATAAAAATTGTGTCATCATTTACTCACCCTCAAGTTGTTTCAAACCTGTATGAATTTATTTTTTCTGCTGAACACAAAAAAAGATATTTTGAAGAATGTCAGTAACCAGACAGTTGATGGACCCCATTGACTTCCATAGTATTTTTTTTTCCAACTATGGAAGTCAATGGGGTCCATCAACAGTCTGATTACTGACATTCTTCAAAATATCTTTCTTTGTGTTCAGCAGAAAAAAGAAATTCATACAGGTTTGAAACAACTTGAGGGTGAGTAAATGACACAATTTTCATTTTTGGGTGAACTATCCCTTTAAAGGTTTTAACACCATTATTTCTAATTGCACTTTACACTACGTTTACTTCTCCTCACTAGTTCCCTATTGGTTTCCGTTACAAAACAAGGTTTAATTTAAATATATAAACCACTTTTTTTTCTGTCACATGTGACAATTCTTTACACACTGAATTTCTTTTCAATGAAAACTGCTATTATTTTGCTGCTTGTGACTGCTTTGTCATAAACCTGAATCTACTGAACTAACAAGAATATAAATTCTTGACCACCTGGTCCATCAATCGATCAGTCAGATGTGGGAATATGCCATCCTAAGGTTTGTTTTATTTGTTTATTACATAGCTACATACCACCACAGAAATAAAAATCTTTGTAGAGGAAACACTGACTGTTACATCTCAACTTACCTCTGTAGCCAGCCTCTGTTGTTCTCCTGTTCCTAGTATCCTTCGTCGCTTTATAGGCTGCTGCTGGTCCGATGCACCATCACCACACAAAGAGGGAATAGAGGCCCTGGTCCAAAAATATAGTTTAAGTTGTTAACCTGTCATCAGACTTCTTAACTCCCACAAGTGCACATCCACTGACTCATATACACACACATAAGGACTATGCCGATCAGCTAGTCATCTGTGATGTACATAATATTACATTGTTATCATTGTTCTATTATATTTCTAAGCTGGATGCATTCTGATGTGTCCTGTGTAAATTATAGTCTCTAAATGACAAGTTAATATTTAATAACAACCTTCTAGAAATTGACCTGGTGGACACCTGAATAAGCCTGTTGTTAGAAACTGTTTTTGATAACTACTTTACCTTATTATTATCCAAATCTAATAGTCTCTTTGCTTTTAAAATACTGAAACGCATATAATTGTAATGGGCTTATGATAATCATCCAGTTGGATGACTAGGCACATTTAGACACAAATCTGGAAATAAGCAAATCACATTTCTAACAAAAGTTTTATCAGCCAATCGTAAATAAAGTTATTTACCTGATCGTTTGCACGCTGTCTGTAAACTTCTGGACAAGTGATTTGATGAAAACTGCGCCGATGTTCCTTTTCTGCAGCTGGTTGAACAGCATGTCCACATGTGGCATGATTTTGTGGAACAGTGCCAGAAAAAAACAGAAAGCCTCGTCTTCAAGCATCCTCACAAAGCCCCCAGCCTCTCTGACAGTAAGGGGATCAAAGTTTCCATTATCTCTGATGGTCTGAAAACACTTTAGGAGGTCATCTCTTTGTTCGTACACGGTGTTTACAGCGCGACTGTGGAAGTTCCAACGTGTTGTAGAGGCTCTGGGAAGTCTATGGGCAACCACTTGGTCAAGTACGGTGGTTCGCTTGGGTGACCTGGAGAAGAAAGCAGAAAATCCTGCAAGATCGGAAAAAAAAGTGCCGATTTTGGGAATGTGTGACGTTGCCTGCTGCATGATGAGATTTAACTGATGCGCGTAACAGTGGACGTAATGAGCGTTTACATGGACATCCATGACCTTGCGCTGCACTCCGCCGGTGGCTCCCCTCATTACATTAGCTCCGTCATAAGCTTGGCCGATAAGTTTGGCTTTTTGTCCATCTGGGAGTATGACGCTTAGCCTCTCCAGAAGCGCTGTAGCGATGGTGTCTGCCGTGGCATTCTGGATCGAAATAAACTCATAAAACCGCCCTTGTATGTTGTTTTTGCCGTCTAGATAACGTAGCACAAGCACCAGCTGACAGTGGGTGGAAATGTCAGTTGTCTCTGTTGAAATCAGTTGAAATCTGCGCTCTTGACTTCCTCCAGAATGTAATCCTTCAGCACTGACAGCATGCAGTCTAATAACTCGTTTTGTATGGTCTTTGACGTACCTTTAAAAACGGTGGCTGTCTTGAGGTGCTCCTCCAGCACGCTGTCGAGTGAAGCAACGAAGTCCACCAGTCCCCTGAAAATGCCGGGATTGTTCGAGGTGTCAGTCTCGTCATGCCCACGCAAGGCCAGCTCAAAAGCCCCACAAAACTTCACACAGTCGATTATTTTTGATAAGATGTGCCGGTTTTTATCCACCTCCTCGTTGTGTTTCCTCACCGCAACCCTGTGGCCTTCATCAAGCTGCGTCGCGATGTTAACCCTTCCCAGTACAGCTAGCTTGACGGAATTATCCATGTGTACCTTGGTGTTCTCGTGTTTCGTTACTTTCTCTGACAAGTGCTTCATATCCCTCACTCCGGTAACTGTCCATGCTGGATCTGTCCCCGTATTTTTGAAAAGTATGCACGGAAAGCAAAATAAGGCATTAGCATGAGAACATCCAGCCAACCAAGCCTTTCTGGTATACCAGCTGCGTGAGAAGCCTCGCACGTACTGCTTTCCGTTATCACTTGCCTGTTGTCTGATCGAAATATCTGGTTGATCTGGGCCCAGCTCTTTCACACGGAGTTTATTTACTAAGCTTCGTCTTTCAAACGGATATTGGACAAGAGATTGAATCGAGTTAGAGTCGTCTGGAGTCATTTTGTTCGCCGTTGTAATTTATCATACAGTAAAAATGGCGCCCTATAGAATGAAATGAATACTTTGGTAGTGGTTCGCGCCCATTGCTCGCGCCTCGCGGCCGCGCGCAGTTTGGGGCGCTAGGCGAAGCGCCCATAGCTGACTAGATTTGAGCTCGCTGATTGGCTACAGTTTATGTCAAACATTTATATCTAAAATCAGCAATTGGCTAAACTGCTCCAAAGACCCGCCTTTCTGGGGCGCTTTCTCCAGCGCCCCAGAGCTGATCACGTGTACAGATCTAGACAGGACGTGTAGAAAAAACAGACATTTTGAATTTCTATAATATTTTTCACATATACTAGGTGCCTTTACTATCTCAAACACACAAATATAGATAATTTTATATATGATTTATTTATGTATTTACATATATTTGCCTACAGTCTATGGTATTTGCTCAAGGGGGGGGTGGCGCCCTAGCGCCCTCTATTGGCCAGCCGCCCCTGCAGTTAACAGTAGCCAATGGGTTCCGTTAACTGTCTGATTACTGACATTCTTCAAAATATCTTCATTTGTGTTCAGCCGAAGAAAGAAACTCATACAGGTTTGAAACAACTTAAGGGTGAGTAAATGGTGACAGAACTTTCATTTTTTTTGATTGGTTGAAATAATATACTTTTTCCCCACTTTTATTATCTAACTCTTAATAAACTTTGAAATATTTTGCTAAAGCTTTATAGTAAATGGACAGATCAAAAAAAGATGAACAACTGATTCATCTGATTCACCACAAAAGGAGCAACTGAGGCAAATCTCACTTTCAAACTTTTGCATGTAATGGTTTGCATGAGAACTTTCGTATTTGGGGTAACTTTCGAAGTATTTAACTTACTTTGTTGGTTAAATTATGTGGAAGCATTCATCCTTTCTTTAAAAATAAGGAAAGCAAAACATACAGGTAATTGCTGAAAATATATTAATTTCCATGTAATATATGTGTGTGAGGGGAGGGGTTATTACATTACCACAAAGTACATTCAGAACTACAATAATATAAACAAAAGAAAACGTACAGCCTTGTAGTTTGCCAACAGTTACAGAAATACTTTAAAGGGGACCTATTATGCCCCTTTTCACAAGATGTAAAATAATTCTCTGATGTCCCCAGAGCGTGTATGTGAAGTTTTAGCTCAAAATACCCAACAGAATTTTATTTACAGCACGTTTAAATCATCATTTTTAGGGTCTGTGAAAAACGCACTGTTTAGTGCTTCTCCTTTAAATGCTAATGAGCTGCTGGTTCACGGCACAGGGGGCGGAGCCTAAGCAGCCGCGAATCCCGCGATCAGGGGGAAGATGATAATAATAAAACAGACAGTCACAGTAATGGTGTTCATTTCGACCATAAAAATGCCTACAGAGTCAGAGAATATATGCTGTATGGAGTTGGAAAAGGTATAGTTTAGTTTAATTACGATTATAACCTATTTGGCAGTGCTTGTATACACTATTAATGCAAGCCTGCTGTAGGACTCTGTCTGACGATCTGAATTGTCTGAATGATGACAAAATATACTGATGAGTTTAATAAAGTTTACTGTATGTCACACAAAAGATGAAGCATCAGTTTTTCTTCAGAAGATCGCTGTTAGAGCTGAGTAAACAGTATAAGAAGTGCATAAGTAACTTACATAAATTTCTGTAGAGTTGAGGGAGCATTTTCTTTGAAAACAAAATGAATCCACCTCGTCTTCAGTGGCTGGCAGATTTCAAGAGTAAATAGAGAGAGCTATGTGAATGAATACATCCAGCTACAACACCTTCAACGCTTAGGAGATGCTTCGACGCTTCTCGTGAGTGCATTGCTGCAGCAATGGCTGATGTATAAACTCGCAGCGAACTCGATCAGGGCGGGTCTAAGTTATAACGGCGTGTCAGTCAAAACTCGTGGGCGGGGCCTGTGGCTTTAGTGATGTCACTAAAGCCACATTCTGAAAACGGGTCGTTTGGAGAGACTGCTTTTGATTTATGGAGATTAAAAAAAAAGGAGTGAGTGGATTTTTATCATTGTAGGGTGGTTGTGTACACACACTGCCAACGCACATTTATGTCCAAACACCATACAAAAGTGAATTTTGCATAATAGGTCCCCTTTAAAGCTTTCCTGTTATCTGAATGGTTTTCTTAATAGGCTATGTAGCCTATTCTGTAGCCTACCCCTCCGTTTCGAGCTCTCGAGCCCGCGATGCGCGGCGATCGGAGCCCGGAGGCCATTCTGCCCCTGGCTGCACACGCGAAAGCATGGGAAGCTATTCCAGGCGCATCAGAACTGGTGCTAAGCACAGTAAAACAGGGCTATACTCTGCAGTTCGCTCGCCGCCCTCCGCGCTTTCAAGCGCGTATCGAGACCAGAGTGAATGGGGAAGTAGCACATCTACTTCGAGCAGAAATAGCTACACTTCTGTGCAAAAGGGCTATAGAACCGGTTTCCCCTTCCATGAGCGAGTTGGGCTTTTACAGCCGTTATTTCCTCGTTCCCAAGAAGGACGGAGCTCTCAGACCAATCTTGGATCTGAGACGTTTGAACAAGGCTCTTATGAGAATGCTCACAACCAGACAAATTCTCGCGCAAATTCGCCCGAGGGACTGGTTTATATCTCTCGATCTAAAAGACGCGTACTTTCAGATCCAGATAATACCCCGTCACAGGCCATTCTTGAGATTCGCCGTCGACGGTCAGGTATATCAGTACACCGTCCTGCCGTTCAGCCTGTCTTTGGACCAAGAGCTCGCTGGTGCCCAGTCAATCAACCTCTTTTCTGGGTTTGGATCTGGACACTGTAGCGATGACGGCCCGCCTGTCGACACAGCGTGCGCGCTGCATTCGACGCCTGGCCGCGTCCTTCCGGCCGGGCAGCACCGTACCTCTCAAAACATTTCAGAGGTTACTGGGTTGTATGGTCTTTTACGAATGCGCCCGCTACAACGCTGGCTGAATGCCCGAGTGCCTCACAGAGCATGGACTTCCGGCGGTATCCGCATCAGAGTGACTCAGAGCTGCGTTTCAGCACTGAAGCCCTGGTTAGCGGCCGACTGGTACCAGCGGGGAGTGACAATGGGAGCTATCTCACACCGCAAAGTTATCTCGACGGACGCTTCCACCTCAGGCTGGGGCGCTCTGTTCGAGGGCAAACCGGTTTTTGGCCTATGGTCAGACCTGGAAAAATGCCTCCACATAAACTGTTTGGAGATGATAGCGGTCGAGAACGCGCTCAAGCGCTTCCTCCCATTCATACGGGATCACCATGTGCTAGTCCGCTCGGACAACATGTCCGTGGTATCCTATGTGAACCGACAGGGCGGTGTCAGATCCAGGAATCTGTGCAGGCTGACAGAACGCCTTCTCATGTGGGCTTACCGCTCGCTGCTCTCGCTGAGAGCCGCGCACGTGCCGGGCCACCTGAATGTCGGTCCAGACAGACTGTCCAGGGACAACATTCCCCCGGGAGAATGGTCCCTGCACCCCCAGATAGTCCAGTTTCTCTGGCGCCTATTCGGCAGAGCGGAGATCGACCTCTTTGCGTCAAAAGACAATGCTCAATGCCCGAAGTTTTATTCGAAGAGCGAGGACGCGCTGTCCCAGACATGGCCCAGCCTCCCGCTGTATGCTTTTCCTCCGATCTCCCTGTTGCCACAGGTCATTTCGAGGATCAGAGAAACGCACCACTCAGTGCTTCTTATAGCCCCGCGATGGGAAAACCAAACTTGGTACCCAGAGCTAGTGAGGCTGTCGCACTCACCCCCATGGCCGATCCCGGGGAGAAAGGATCTCCTCTCCCAAGCCGGTGGATCGATCTGGCATCCCCATCCAGAGCGTTGGTCGCTGCATGCATGGGTGATCAACGGATACCCGTTGACCTGTCAGAAGGGGTCGTGAACACGATCACACAGTCGAGAGCCCCTCCACGAGACGGCTCTACGCGTCTAAATGGTCGGTGTTTTCCAAATGGTGCGCTACTAAAAGCTTGGATCCGCGCGCATGCGGGGTCCCGCGGGTGCTCTCCTTCTTACAAGAGCTGTTGGAAAAGGGCAGATCCCCTTCCACGCTCAAAGTACTGTATATGTGGCAGCTATTGCAGCGTTCGCTGAGACGACGCGCGGCCGGGCAATGGGAAGGAATGAGCTCATTATCCGCTTCCTCAGAGGAGCTAGACGGATGAATCCCCCGCGGCCCCCCTCGGTTCCCTCGTGGGATCTGTCCTTGGTCCTGGCGGCCCTAAAGGCTTTTCCCTTTGAACCGCTTGAATCCGCGGATCTAAAGTATCTGTCGCTTAAAACCGTTTTTCTGATAGCTCTGTCTTCAGTCAAACGAGTGGGTGATTTGCACGCGCTATCTGTTAGCCCTGCATGTCTCGAGTTCGGGCCGAATGACTCGAAAGTCATTCTCAGACCGAGACACGGTTACATCCCCAAAGCGATTGGAACCCCGTTTAGGGCACAAGTTATTTCCCTTTCGGCTCTGCCAGCATCCGATAGTGGGGACAGTGATAACCTCCTATGCCCTGTCCGGGCGCTGAGAGTTTACATCACGCGCTCCGCCGCTTTCAGGCGTTCAGAGCAGCACTTTGTTTCCTTCGGCGGACGCACCAAAGGTCTTGCCGCCTCGAAGCAGAGCTTGTCCAGGTGGATAGTGGACGCGATCGCAGCAGCTTATGCCTCCAAACACCTGCAGTGCCCTCTGGGCATCAGAGCCCACTCCACTAGAGGCATGGCCTTGTCGTGGGCCTGGTCCAGCGGAATTTCTATCCATGATATTTGTATGGCGGCGGGCTGGGCCTCCCCGTCAACATTCGTGAGGTTTTATAACCTGGAAGTTCCTGCCCTACAGGCAAAAATATTGTCAGTATAAGTGACATGTATGCTCTGCCCAGTTCTTGCGTGCAGACTACGTTCATATGCTGGCGCTATTCTGGTACTTTACTCAGGGTGAAGTGTTTGACTCAGACCGGCCGATCCGCTCTGTTTCCTATTTCCCGTTACGCGCTGTTGTCAGTGCTGGCCCGCGCTGCTGGCCGCCCGTATTCCTCTCTGTCGCGCGGGAATTTTTCTCTTCATGTGAGACTGACTATGTCGTTCTTCTCCTACCCTTATGAGTGCTTATGTACTGTATGGGCTCGCTCTGCCGGCCCTACTGTTTGTACTGTTATATGCTTATAGACCGGCCGCGCCGCTCTATTTCATATGCTGCATGAAGTGCTTGTACTGCGCTGGCCCGTCTCTCCGACCGGCCACATTTCCCAGCAGAGTGTTTTCCCCGGTTTCCCTGGGATTCATGGGCTGGATGCTCTGCGCACACGGCATTGACAAAGGGTTCCCGATGCGTAAGCTTCTTACGCAATACGAGAGAATCTCTCGTAAGAGAACGTACTCGGTTACTAATGTAACCTCGGTTCTCTCTAGAAGAGGGAACGAGTATTGCGTAACCTGCCGTGTCGCGCCACGAGCTTTTGCGCTTCAGACTGCGAAAACCAGAATTTTAGCCTGTGAGCACTGAATATATACACGCTGGCCACACCCATTCTGACGGTTAGAAGGGTGTGGAGGGCGCGAAGCGCCCTCATTGGTTGCCGCGTTCAGAGCGCTCACTGATAGGCTTAAGCAGTTGCCGCCGAGCAGCCTATGAGCACGCTTATACAGCCTGCCTAGGTCTGTCGGCTGCTGCACTGCGTTGACAATGAATACAAAATTAAGGATAATTTTTTGGCTTCAGATCGCGAAGAAAGAAGACTTCCCGATGCGTAAGCTTCTTACGCAATACTCGTTCCCTCTTCTAGAGAGAACCGAGCTTACATTAGTAACCGAGTACGTTTGGTTTTACTCTACATTTGCATGTATGTATATGATATTTAGTGAAAAATGTTTAGATTTCAGTTGTCTCGCCAAGTCAAAAAAAACGAAATGAATCCAGCCCTTTGGGAGATTCAGCTCGAAGGCCGGTTAGCGCCCTCTGGAGGAAGACACCATATCGCATCTTTGCAGCTAATGGGGGCAGATAGGCTTGTGTGCATTTGTGAATCAGGGCCGCGGAATGACAGTCTCAAAAGATTCCACAGACACAAAAGCGCATATTCAGGGGCATTCTTAAGGCAGAACACCAATGCAAAAGACTCTGAAATTACAGGTACAGATAAAGCAAAGTTGTGGATTGTGTTGTGAGCAAAGCAATGCGAGTAAGGACAATAATGCATGATTGCCGTGTGTGTGTGTGTGTGTGTGTGTGTGTGTGTGTGTGTGTGTGTGTGTGTGTGTGTGTGTGTGTGGTAGTGATGGGGACGAGACCGCCTATGCCGAGTCCGAGTCAAGACCGAGTCTTTGAAGGAACAAGTCCGAGCCGAGTCCGGGAAAGCAGAAATCGGTCTCGAGACCGGTCTCGAGTACTACATCACTAGTGTGTGGATCTGTCATGTGCATTTGTGGATTGATTTGTGTGTGTGTGTGTGTGTGTGTGTGTGTGTGTGTGTGTGTGTGTGTGTGTGTGTGTGTGTGTGTGGATCTGTCGTGTGCATTTGTGGATTGATTTGCGTGTGTGGATCTCTCGCGCATTTGTGGAAGGTTTTGAGACGGTTTTCACTCCATACATTTGTATGCACTAGATTTGGTATTTGTTCAAAGGATACATGCAATATGTTGGATGGGTTGTATTTATATGTGAAATATTAGTTAGACTCATTTCTTTATATTTATAAAACACAATACATATTTGTTACTACACTACATACACTCAAATTTACCTTTGTACTTGCACATTGCTTTCTGTTTGTTTGCTAGTTGAGTTTTCCTTTGCAAAGCAGATCGAGTTTGTTTGCAAAATGCTGCATTTGTTTGTTTAATTATGGCACAATATTAACTCCATACTTTTCATGTGCTTGTCCTTCGAACAAATAAATCGGTCATTCACTTGTTCAGAAAAAAATAGGATTTTTTTAGCAATATTCTCATCAGTGTTCATTCAGCTTTTACATTTTTAAATCTGCATATTTATGATATTTTAACCTTTATAAAGAGCATTTTTCCCTAATCATTTTAAATATTTGTTTAATCTTTCATTTTAAATTCTTAAATGTTATCAATAAATTCAATTGGAACAATAAGACACTAAATGGCTGTTACCAATCAAATTAATTCATTTACACTGAAAAATTACAACTGCATTAAATAATGTTGTGAGATTGTTTCAAATATTTTTTGAATATATGAATATGACAAATTGGAAAGAATGATAGCCTATTTTTAAACACGAAACTAAACCAAATTGAAGGTGTCGGAGTAGACGTATCCCTTTCATCTTCAATGTCATTTACCATAATATGTGTATATCGTAAACCATCTGCAAAGTTGGATTTCTATGAAAAATTTTAACTTCTTCTCAAATATTGTGATTTAAATAAAGAAACAATCATTATTGGTGATTTTAACGTAAATTGGAATGAAAAGAAGGTTAGAAAACATCTTAAAGAAACTACAGACCGCTATAATTTCACACAATTAATTCAACAGCCCACTCGGATAACTTTACGTTCCAAAACATTAATAGATTTACTTTTTGTCAATCGACCTGAAAGAATTACAAAAACATTTAACTTTATGACAGGCTTATCAGATCACAATGCTTTCTTTTTTTCAAGAAAGCTCACAAAAAGACGTTTCAAAGTTTCACACAGTCATACTGTGTATAATGCTATTCCAAAAAAACAAATGCCAAGCTTTGCGGCGGCTTTGCAAGAAACCGATTGGAGTGAATTAAATCAAAGTGAGGACATAGAGAATTGTAGTAATCTGTTTCAGTCTAAAATCAATCAAGTAATGTTAAATTTTACCAAAAGAGGAAGCCATAATAAGAGAAAAGGAAAGTTTTTACCTTGGTTAAATGATGAGTGTAGGAAATTAATGAAGGAGAGGGATGTGCAACTTAAAAAATCAAGTCTTACAATAGATAGGCAAAAATTCACATCCTTAAGAAATAAAGTCACTAACTATATGCGAAAGGCAAAAGCAAAATTATTCATGAATATTATCACTGATGCAAAAGGGAATGGCAAAAAAATCTGGAAAAATCTCAACAAATTACTTGGCAGACAAAAGAAAGAATCAATTGAAGACTTTGAACTCAAAATTAACAACGCTGAAGTAAAAAAACAAACAAATTCCCTATCAAATGAATTTAACCAATATTTTTCTAAATCTGTTAGGGAGATAACTGAACTGTTTGAGCCACCTGAGAAAATAACTAGACCCATTGATCCTTCCAAGCCTGTGTTCAATTTGTGTGAAATAGCAGAGCTGGAGGTAGACAACATCATTGGATCACTTAAGAGTTCCAAAGCAAAGGATGCTTATGGGCTAGATTCACATTCTCTAAAATTATGTAAAGACTCCTTAATTGCTCCAATAACATATATGATCAATTTATCATTCAAGCAGAGAATTGTTCCATCCTTCTGGAAAATGGCCTTAGTCACCCCAATCTTTAAATCTGGTGATAAATTAAATGTAGCCAACTACCGACCAATCAGTATCCTTCCAGTGGTCTCCAAGGTCGCTGAGATGTGGGTTGCTAAAATTATAAATAAGCATCTAAATAAAGGCCACTCCCTCTTGCTTCCTATGCAATTTGGGTTCCGCACCAATCACTCGACTGAATTTGCCAACAGTTTCTTTGTAGAAAAAGTAAAAAGTAAATTGGACAATAGTGCTTGTGTCGGTGCTGTGTTTTTAGATTTAAAAAAAGCATTTGACACTGTTAATCATGAGATTTTATTATCTAAATTGACATATTTTAACTTTTCTTCAAATGCCATTCAATGGATTAAATCGTATTTGGACTCAAGAAAACAGTGTGTTAACATTAACAGTGTCAAATCGTCTTTCCTAGATGTCCCCGTTGGTGTGCCTCAAGGGTCATACTCGGTCCCTTATTATTTTCTTTATATATAAATGACCTTCCAAACACTTGTGTTGATGTTGAATTTCAAATGTATGCTGATGACGCAGTCATCTACACAAGTGCAAAAAGTGTTCAAGAGGCTTCTGCCATCCTGACCTCTGCTTTGGTCCCTGTAAATGAATGGCTTTTTCAAATCCTGTCTGCTACTCAATACTAAAAAAAACAGTTTCTATGATGTTCACTAAACAGTCCCGCAACATAAAACAATCTGGTGTATTTTTAAGAGGAGAAGAATTAGAAATCGTCTCGGAATTTAAGTACCTTGGTGTGACCCTTGATTCCACATTAAGTTTTAAAAAATATGTAAAAAGAATATCGAGTACAGTAAAATTAAATCTACGAAATTTTAAACAAATCCGTCAATTTATACCATTTGGGGCTGCCAAAGGTTTTTTACATTCTATGATTTTATCACATATTGAATATTGTTGTACAAGTTGGACATTGACTGGTATGAACACACTCAAATCAATAGAATCACTCTATAAAAATGCCTTAAAAGTCTTTGATAAAAAAACCAATGTCCTTCCATATTTGTAATATTTTACAAAAACATAATCTATTAAGCCTAGAGCATTTTAAACATTTTAAATATGCCTGTTTTGTTTACAAAGTGTTAAATGGATTAGCCCCACCTCCCATGTCGGACTTCTTTAAACCAAAGACTTACAGTGGTGCCAGGACACGGGCCTCCGCTAGAGGTGACTGTGAGGTGCCTTTCAGAAGAACAGCCTTTGGACAAAATGCTCTGTCTGTGAAGGCCTGTAAGTTATGGAACAGTATCCCCATCACTGTCAGGGAATGTTCCACATTTCCAATATTTAAAACCAAACTCAAAGTGTGGCTTAAAGCAAACCAGTCTTGTGACCATTAAGTGACTTTTATTTTACTTTGCTTGTACTTATTAATTTTTGTCATTTTGTATGTTATAAGTTCTGTATTTCTGTAATTTGCCAAGGGACTATGGATGTAAATTAGCCCTGTGGCTATAATCTGGCATGTTTACGTCTGTTTTTGTTGTTTCAATGCAGATGTTCATTAATGTGCATTGTCCCTATCAAATAAATAAATAAATAAAAATAAAAAAACACCAGTAGGGGCCGGCAGGTGACCGTCTAAATGAGTGAGTTATTGAGTAATTTATTCAAATGATTCGTTCAAAGCGCTGAATCATTCAGGAATGTGGTTATGTTTTCCGGTGAGATGCGCTGTGGTTCTGCTGTGATCTTTGTTTGGAACTATTTTCGCTGCTCAAATAGAACAAAAACAGTCAATATTGTGTCTAAAATGTAAGTGACTTGATATTAAAGGGATACTCCACTTTTTTTGGAAATAGGCTCATTTTACAACTCCCCCAGAGTTAAACAGTTGAGTTTTACCGTTTTCGAATCCATTCAGCCGATCTCCGGGTCTGGCGGTACCACTTTTAGCATAGCTTAGCATAGATCCTTGAATCGGACAGGACCATTAGCATCTCTCTCAAAAAAATGACCAAAGAGTTTCGATATTTTTCCTATTTAAAACTCGACTCTTCTGTAGTTACATTGTGTACTAAGACAGACGGAAAATGTAAAGTTGCGATTTTCTAGGCTGATATGGCTAGGAACTATACTCTCATTCCTGCGTAATAATCAAGAAACTTTCCTGCCGTACCATGAGTCCAGCAGGCGTAATGATATGACGCAGCGCCTGATAATAGTCCCCAGCTCTGTAGACTATAGGGTCGACTATTTTCAGGTGCTGCGTCATATCATTACGCCTGCTGGACTCATGGTACGGCAGGAAAGTTTCTTGATTATTACGCAGGAATGAGTCCGATTCAATGATCTGCTAAGCTATGCTAAAAGTGGGACTGCCAGACCCGGAGATCGGCTGAATGGATTAGAAAACAGTAAAACTCAACTGTTTAAATCTGGGGGAGTTGTAAAATGAGCCTATTTCTAAAAAAAGTGGAGTATCCCTTTAATTACTTGTTTATTGAACTGTCTGTCATGAAATCAGTGTCACATTTTCAATCGTAATGGTATTCAGCACTCGTGGTCGTGTGATGTTGTATCATATCATATGTTATAAATATAAAAACTTAACATGAATTTTTTAACTGCTGTAAAGTTTCTTTGTGTGAACTGAGCTCATTTGTTTCCATTTCTCCTCATGAGGCTGCTCAAGCCTCAACCGCACAACCTTGTTACCGTCAGACAGTCAACGGCTGTTTGCGGATTGGTTGGCAGTCTGAATGTCGGCAGATATTTTTTTAACGATAATAATTTAACAATTAAATTAAAGTAAGTAAACAACAATAGTCCAAGTTTAAAAAAACATATTTTATTAAGACTTTAAAAAATAATTCTGCATCTATTTTTTAGGTACCGGCACACCCTGGCACAACCATGGCTACGCCTATGCCTTGAACACAGAGACAATAATCATTTAAAGTCCCTGTAAAGTCAAAATTAAGTATGTGTTCTGAGTTTGTCACACCACAGAAAAATTTGTTATTAGCCACCCAGCCAAATTTTTGAATGATAAAAAAAGCCGGCAAGTACATAAAAGAAGCGATCAAAATCTTGAAAAAATGAGAAGTGGTCTCTGCTCTCAAACAATGGGGGCGTGTCCGCTGGCTGCGCTGAAACCACGCCCACTCGCGGGAAAGCTCGCTGCCGTCGACTCACCACACTCAACTGTCACCGCTACAGCCGAATGGAGGCTCCTAGCAGCTTAATTTTTACAAAGCCATACATGTTCGAGCCTGGACTACCTACTATAATTATAACATAAGCACACAAGGCAACTTACACTCATTGGTGGGCACGCACTGCCGATGATGGCACCAGTTGTCGGCGCAACGGGAGGATGAAGGCCGAGGCGGGAGATAGTCGGTTCGGCCACATTCACCAGTAACAGCGGATTATCAGTGAATTAATCCCAGTTGTCTCCGACGAAAGTTTATAAAACTATCCCGTGTAAAATGATCACTACAGAGGCGGGTTTTGGCGGTGATCCTCAGCTCTCCATCAAGGTGGCTCTTCACAAAATTAATCCACCTCTTGTTGATATGATAGTTTTTCGGAAATTTAAATAAGGACACCGATCTGTTTTGTACGTGATCGCATCCAGGTAATACGCATTTACGTGACGAAGGCATAGCTAGCTAGCAAACTGTAGGATGTAGTAACTAATAGTACTGAGAGTAACTCGCGATTGAGTTGCAAACTGATGTGAATGGGCTCCAGTGCGTCATCAAGTAGGGGCGTGTCCAGGAGCTCAGGGGCTTCAGTGCGTCATCAAGTAGGGGCGTGTTCAGGAGCTCAGGGGCTCCAGTGCGTCATCAAGTAGGGGCGTGTCCAGGAGCTCAGGGGCTCCAGTGCGTCATCAAGTAGGGGCGTGTCCAGGAGCTCAGGGGCTCCAGTGCGTCATCAAGTAGGGGCGTGTCCAGGAGCTCAGGGGCTCCAGTGCGTCATCAGGTAGGGGCGTGTCCAGGAGCTCAGGGGCTCCAGTGCGTCATCAAGTAGGGGCGTGTCCAGGAGCTCAGGGGCTCCAGTGCGTCATCAGGTAGGGGCGTGTCCAGGAGCTCAGGGGCTCCAGTGCGTCATCAGGTAGGGACGTGTCCAGGAGCTCAGGGGCTTCAGTGCGTCATCAAGTAGGGGCGTGTTCAGGAGCTCAGGGGCTCCAGTGCGTCATCAAGTAGGGGCGTGTCCAGGAGCTCAGGGGCTCCAGTGCGTCATCAAGTAGGGGCGTGTCCAGGAGCTCAGGGGCTCCAGTGCGTCATCAGGTAGGGGCGTGTCCAGGAGCTCAGGGGCTCCAGTGCGTCATCAGGTAGGGACGTGTCCAGGAGCTCAGGGGCTCCAGTGCGTCATCAGGTAGGGGCGTGTCCAGGAGCTCAGGGGCTCCAGTGCGTCATCAGGTAGGGGCGTGTCCAGGAGCTCAGGGGCTCCAGTGCGTCATCAAGTAGGGGCGTGTTCAGGAGCTCAGGGGCTTCAGTGCGTCATCAGGTAGGGGCGTGTCCAGGAGCTCAGGGGCTCCAGTGCGTCATCAGGTAGGGGCGTGTCCAGGAGCTCAGGGGCTCCAGTGCGTCATCAAGTAGGGGCGTGTCCAGGAGCTCAGGGGCTCCAGTGCGTCATCAGGTAGGGGCGTGTCCAGGAGCTCAGGGGCTTCAGTGCGTCATCAAGTAGGGGCGTGTCCAGGAGCTCAGGGGCTCCAGTGCGTCATCAAGTAAGGACGCGTCCAGGAGCTCAGGGGCTCCAGTGCGTCATCAAGTAGGGGCGTGTCCAGGAGCTCAGGGGCTCCAGTGCGTCATCAAGTAAGGACGCGTCCAGCAGCTCAGGGTCTCCAGTGCGTCATCAAGTAAGGACGCGTCCAGGAGCTCAGGGGCTCCAGTGCGTCATCAGGTAGGGGCGTGTCCAGGAGCTCAGGGGCTCCAGTGCGTCATCAGGTAGGGGCGTGTCCAGGAGCTCAGGGGCTCCAGTGCGTCATCAAGTAGGGGCGTGTTCAGGAGCTCAGGGGCTTCAGTGCGTCATCAGGTAGGGGCGTGTCCAGGAGCTCAGGGGCTCCAGTGCGTCATCAGGTAGGGGCGTGTCCAGGAGCTCAGGGGCTCCAGTGCGTCATCAAGTAGGGGCGTGTCCAGGAGCTCAGGGGCTCCAGTGCGTCATCAGGTAGGGGCGTGTCCAGGAGCTCAGGGGCTTCAGTGCGTCATCAAGTAGGGGCGTGTCCAGGAGCTCAGGGGCTCCAGTGCGTCATCAAGTAAGGACGCGTCCAGGAGCTCAGGGGCTCCAGTGCGTCATCAAGTAGGGGCGTGTCCAGGAGCTCAGGGGCTCCAGTGCGTCATCAAGTAAGGACGCGTCCAGCAGCTCAGGGTCTCCAGTGCGTCATCAAGTAAGGACGCGTCCAGCAGCTCAGGGTCTCCAGTGCGTCATCAAGTAAGGACGCGTCCAGCAGCTCAGGGTCTCCAGTGCGTCATCAAGTAGGGGCGTGTCCAGGAGCTCAGGGGCTCCAGTGCGTCATCAGGTAGGGGCGTGTCCAGGAGCTCAGGGGCTCCAGTGCGTCATCAGGTAGGGGCGTGTCCAGGAGCTCAGGGGCTCCAGTGCGTCATCAGGTAGGGGCGTGTCCAGGAGCTCAGGGGCTCCAGTGCGTCATCAAGTAGGGGCGTGTCCAGGAGCTCAGGGGCTCCAGTGCGTCATCGAGCCCCCCTTTTAGCCCCGCCCAAAAAATCCGGAACAGCAACGGTGAACAACTGTTTAACGGTCTAACTCCACAATTCAATACTTCACAGTTCACAGTCTTTGTAATATGATTTAGCAATACATTTCTAACATTTATAATGTGTTTAGAATTTTTTTTTTTGAATTGCCTTTACAGGGACTTTAAATAAAAACTTGATTCTGTAAATTACTACCAACAACAATTTTATCACAGCATGCAATTTCTTTCTTAATGTCTTCAACTAATTATTGTTATCTGTGTCTTATTTTGGCCTAATTTATTATAGCCTATAATTTCACACATGCAGTGTTTGAAATTATTTCTTTATTTAGGCTACATAATTGCTTATTTATAATTTTTGAATAGGCTTTGGTTAGCTAAATTCCATAAACTAATGAGCTCATTTGGCCCACCATATCAAATGCAAAGTTCAGAGACTTCATCACCTATTGTGTGATATTTAAAGGGGACATATCATGCCAAATGCACTTTTTTAGCCCTTAAATGCATTTTGTTGTATATTTGGAGTGTTTAGAAGTACAGAAAATATGAAATTATTCTCTTCAGGTGCTTCGTTGATATCTTTATATTCTGTTTTGGTCATATTTTTGAACCTGTTCCGATTTTTCTGTTATCTATGATGTTTTTTGAACTATTACGTCACAGTATTTGCAGCGGAACTGCCAAATAAGGACATTGACTTCCGGCCCAACACTTCGAGCAATCCGCCATTATTATTTCTCGCTGCAATTTTGTAGTCCAAGCTAAAAGATGCAGAAGTTACGAGAGGGTAAGTTAAAATGTTCGGTTGTTGGATGTAGAAACCCACACGCTTCATTACACCGTCTAATGTAGATGAACTGCCGCGCTTGTGACAGGGCGCATGTTTGACTGAAAGAACGAGCAGAGAGAGAGAGAGACCCGGTCGCGCTCTCTCTCTCTCTCTCTCTTCGGAGCCAGGCGAAAGTGTAAACAAGACATCACCGTCTCCAAACTAGACGCTGTCTTGCTCTCTCTCCCTCGCACATATTAATCAAAATAAATCAACACGGTGGTAAAAGGTCGGAAGACCAAAGTTTCATGTGTAAATACAGTAACACACCATTGCGATACATCCATATGAAGACGTTGTTCTGCAGGTTCGTCGTCTTCATTTTCATCTCGCTCCGGCTCCGACTCTGGCTCTGGCTCGAACAATAAGGCTGGATGGACAAGTCTTCCGTTGTTGACATTTTGTTAATAACGTGTGAATAAAAAGTTTCTGTGCCGCTAGATAATCGCATCTCTGCTATCAAACTACAAAAATGGCCGAACGGGGTGGAGTTGAACCGAGTGTGACCTCTGCATCCTGGAGAGGGGGCGGGGTATGAAGTGTCTCAATTGTATTTAAAGAGACCGCACCAAAACGAGTTGCTTTCAGAAGCACATCAGAAAAGGGGTAGAAAAGGGGCCTGTGGAGCTATAATAATGAGGAATTCAGACCCAAGCATTGCAGTTCCGCTTTATATAGACTACAAATGTATGATTTATATGTAAAAAGGAACAATTTAAAAGCATGATATGTCTCCTTTAAGTTAACCAATCTGGCACTGGGCCTTACCAATGATGTGGATCATGTGTAATTTACTGAATCTGTTTTGTTGCTCTGACTGTGTACAACTTTATCATATTCCACCCATCTCTACTTGTAGGTGAAAGATTTGAAGTTTTTTTTTTTGAGAAATTGCATTATTCAGAAGAAATGGGCAACGTAAAATCCCAAACTGGTGAGTCTCTCTCATTTAACAAAAATCAATAAGCAGCTTAATTATATCTCAGCTTATAAAGTGGCATATAGGCCTACTAAAAAAAATTATCTCTCACAGAATTTGAAAATCCATGGAGAAAATTTACCTGGGGGTTCGTTCAATATGATTTTAACATTTTAAAATAACATTCAGCTGACTTAACACATATTTACATTTTCTAATAAAATAACTGGATTATTCTTTTCTTTAGGAAGGAAAAGAAAGACAACTTGATACAAGGCATTAAAGGGATTGAACCATACAAAAAAGATCTGAAATGCTTGAGGGTCTTATTGGTTGGACCCAGTGGTTCAGGAAAATCAAGTTTCATTAACTCTGTTAATAATGCCTTCAAAGGACGGATAACCTGCAGTGCAGGAATTGCTGATAACAGTTTCACTGTTGAAGTAAGTTTTTATGATGTGTGCTTGCTAATCATTTTTAATTTAACATATTTGTGTTAGTTTAAATTATGTCATGTAATATATCTTTGTAGTACAAACCATTCGAAATTGAATGTGGAAATTCAAGTTTGAATGTAGTCTTCAATGATGTCATGGGACTGGAACCAGCCCGTAATGTAGGATGCCCTGTGGAGGACATCGTCAAAGCCATTCATGGTCACGTCCGACCTGGTCATGTGGTAAACAATAAAAGCCTTTAAATACTCGCTTGATAAAACAGTCTTTAAACATACTTTACACTGATTATGGCAAGCTGTTTTAACATTTAATCTTTAAAACCTACTAGTCTCTATTTTCATGCTACTAGTACTTATTTTTTAGACACTAGTATCTTTTCCATTAAGTACTAGTGCTTATTCTTTAGCTAGTGCTTATTCTTTACTAATGCCTATTCATTAGATTCTAGTGCCTATTAAATTGGTACTAGTACTTATTTATTAGATACTAGTACTTATTTATTAGATACTAGTACTTATTTCGATAGTGACTAGTAACTATTATTTTGTTACTAGTAACAAATACATTTTTATGTCATTGACTTCTATGGGGATCTGTCATTCAGATATCAACTATTCAGTTCTGACTAGTGTGTATTCCAACTGTGACTAGTACGTATTAGATACTAGTAGTTATTCATTAGGTACTAGTACTTAGATATAGTACCTATTACTAGACAGTAGTATTGTTTATTCAATAGATACTAGTAGTTATTAAATAGATACTAGTACTTATTCAATAGATACTAGTACCTATTTATTAGATACTAGTATTTATTCCAAATGTTACTAGTACAATTTTTTATTTTACTAGTAAGATTTTTAATTGAACTCTCCAGTGGCCGTTCTGACTAGTCAAAACATAAGACGAGTAAAAAGGCAGCTGTGACTAGTAAAATAAGAATAGTTACTAGTAACAATTACAAAAGATAATAGTGTCTAATAAATAAGTATCTATTGAATAATTAATAGTGGCTAATGAATAAGTACTAGTGTCTAATTAATAATTAATAGTAACTAATGAATAAGTACTAGTATCTAATGAATAGTTTAATAGGCACTAGAATCTAATGAATAAGTACTAGTATCTTTAAAAAGGTACTAGTACCTAAAGAATAAGCACTAGTAGCTAATGAATATGTTCTAGTACTTAATGGAAAAGATACTAGTATCTAAAAGATAAGTACTAGTAGAGACAGAAAATAGAGACTAGTAGGTTTTAAGGATTAAATGTTAAAACGGCTTGCCATACACTGATGCCTGTTTGTCCTCTGTCTTGATCAATCATAGTTTAATGCAGAAAAGCCACTATCTTCAGAGGATGCAGACTATGTTAAGCAACCAACAATCTCTGATCAGGTCTTCTGCCTAGTATATGTTTTAGCAGCTGACAGAATCCAGTTCGCAGAAGAAAGTGTTTTGGAAAAGATCAGAGATATCCGACTTCAAGTTAAATCTCTTGGTAAGACCGATAGGTTTCTATTAATAGTTTAAACATTTTCATTAAAAGGTATGTTTTTACAGAGCAAATAATTTTTTGTATTTTATGAGTAAAAGTTACAAAGCAGATTATTAACTGTAATTTGCACTTTTCTAGCTTCACTTTTAACTTTCATACTTTTTTGCTACTTACATTTGTTTTCATATTAAAAAATGTGATAATTAAAAGGTTATTAAAAAAACTTAGAGCGCATATTTGTAATATGTTACAATGTTAATACATAAAGCTAATATAATATTAAATATAATTTAATATTTCACCAAATAGAAATACATAAAAAAAATCAATGTATAAAGTATATTCAGAATATTCTGCATATTTTACAGCAATGCCCCAGGTCATGGTCTTGACAAATGTGGATCAAGCATGTCCATTAGTGAAAGCTGATTTACGGAGGATCTACAACAGCAAAAAAATCAAAGAGAAGGTATATTATGAATTCAAATAAGTATTCACAAGTCTCAGGCTCCATATTCTGTTGAGGACATTCAAGTTTGTGCTTGACATCATTGACTTTTGTTATCGTAGATGGAGTGGTGCAGTATTACAGTGGGTGTTCCCATGTGTCATGTCTTTCCAGTGAAGAACTACCACGAGGAAATTGACAACGATGATGACATGGATGTTCTGATTTTACAGGCATTAACTCAGATTATACAGGTGGCTAATGACAATGCAAAGAATCGCTCATCTAAGTCATAATTTAGATAAATGGGATTTGAGTGAGACAACTGTGTCTTATCCTTCATATGGTGATTTGAACAAAATATTGATTTTGATCGATATAAAAATGTACATGACCAAATGTTTTTTGACATACCACAGTTTAACAATGTGCAGGGTCATCCATTTTTCTATGTATTTTTCTGATTTCTGATCTGAGATAGTCAAGAGACTTTTAAAGTTCTATTAAAACGGATGATATTTAACCAAATCACTTGATTTTTGAGCATAATTTGAAATGGCATTAAGAATCAATAAGCATCTACTCACCAGTATTCCTGACCAGAATATAAAATCATGATTATTAATTTTTGTAAATAAGCAAATAGACTACACTTTCCATATCAGTCAGTCATGTTCGACGTTACATCAACATACTGATGTTGTGGGTTCTCACTTGGGAGCCCAATCACCTTCAAGTAGTAACAAAACAAGCCTATGGACATTGGCGAGTGATATTTGCATGGCAAGCCACTCCCCCGGACATACGGGTATATAAGCTTGCCGGCAACTCACTCGTTCATTTTTTTGCTTCAGAGCCGAACGGTTGATTATTAGCGCTCTGCCAATCTACCTCCGCTGACAAGAGGAGACATTCTGAGTTGGAGAGACGGCACATTCAGCTGTGTGTACTGGCAGAAAGAGCACAAATGTGCACAGTTGAGTGCAGCGATCACACCCCTGGGCACTTCAACAAATAAAAGAGCAGTTTCTGTGAAAGAGCAAGCATGGGTGACGTTGCATTTTTTAAAGATGGCATTCCACCCGTGCAGTCGTTTCCTGGCCCCATTTGACAGCCACGATCACTGCCTCACATTTCTGGGCTGTAAGCAGTTTCCTCAATCTCTGTGACACAAGAGGTGTGGTTTGACAGTGAGCAACACTATATGCTTCCTCACTCTCATCCCCCTCTTCTCTCACCACAGCGCAGGAGTTTGCGGTTTGGGTACGCAATGCCTCCTCGCCCATCTCCAGCCACTCCCTGGTGGGATCCATGGAGCCGGGTAAGAGTCACATCACACTCACTGCCTCTACTTCGGGGTGCTACGCCTCCTGGGTTGGGCCCCAGTGCTACACCTCGCTGCCCCTCTGAGGGTGCGTCTGCAGTTCTGCTGGTGCCGCTTGCACAGTGTCTCAGGCTGGCGCTTTCCAGCCCTTCTTGTTGGCTCACTCGGACGATCAGACTCGGCTATGCAATACGGTTCACCTGGCGTCAGAGTTTTACAGCCTGTACTTCATCGTACCCAAGAAAGGCGGTGGGTTATAGACGATTTTGGATCTGCGTGTCTTGAATCGGGCCCTTCACAAGCTTCTGTTCAAGATGCTAATGCAGAAGCGCATCCTTACATGCATTTGCCCCCAAATTTGCTTTACCACGATCGACAAGGATGCATACTTCCATGTCTCGATTTTTGCCTCGACACAGACCGTTCTTGTGGTTTGCTTTAGAGGGACGGGCATATCAGTACAAGGTCCTCCCCTTTGCGCTATCCCTGTCGCCCCGTGTCTTCACGAAGGTTGTGGAGGCTGCCCTTTCCCTGCTAAGGGAATTGGGCATTCCCATTCTCCACTATCTCGACAACTGGCTCATTTTAGCTCACTCTCAAGATCTGTTGTGCAAACCCAGTGACCTGATGCTAAGGCACCTCAGCCATCTGGAGCTTCGGGCAAACTCTCCCTTGTGCAGAGTATCCCTTTTCTTGGTATGGAGTTGGACTCGGTCAACATAATGGCGCATCTCACGTACCAGTGAGATTTTTTTAACTTTGTTTTATTATGGTTAAATAACATCCACATTTACTTGCTTCAGTTTACCATTATTAATTTCATGATAACATTCTCCAATTAATTGCTCCTCAGAGTCTTTACACAGAAATGTATGGCCACCTTCCATTAATCAGACTAACTGATCACTGGAATGAAGTACTGCGGTATTACTACCTTCCCTTGGGCCGCTTGTTTCATCTCGATGCTCTGAGAAGACAATTGTTTCTGGAGTGGCTGATCCTGTCTCCTGCAGGACCCCATCAATGTTTCTGTCTATAAAATAAAATACTTTATCACATTTTATCACTGTTGTAACGTCCATGGTATATTTACCATGTAACTCATGTATAAACAGCTGGTCCTCTTTAATCCAGTCTAACTGTGCACATAAATCATTGTGAAAAACTTTGACCTCTGGGTGGAGCATTTTCGACGTTTAAAATATGCTGGGTTGTTTTAAGCCAATGTTGGGTCAAATATGGACTAACCCAACGTTGGGTTAAAAATGCAATTTAAAAATGGACAAACGCAGCTGTTGGGTTACATTTTTAATGTAACCAATACAATTTGTCCATTTTTAACTTGCATTTTTGTCCATTTTTGATTTTGTCCAAAATGCAATTTGTCCATTTTTAAATTGCATTTTTTAACCCAACGTTGGGTTAGTCCATATTTGACCCAACATTGGGTTAAAACAACCCAGTATTTTTTAGAGTGAACGAGTGAGAGTTAACAGATGAAATAAGATAAAATTTGACATTTATTATTACAGTTGAACTATACTACACAGTGATGAATCCTGAAACAAGCTATAAGCTGCACTGGCATAGCAATACCAGTGTTTCTCACAGGATCTTTGGTAAAACTGTGGTGGGTGACCTCGGTCCTTCTAGGGGGGTTGGGGGCATGCCCCCCCTGTAAGAAAGTTTTGTGCATTTTAATGTTAAATTCATCAATCTGGTGCACTTTGAGAGTTCAAAATGAAAAGCTCCAACCCATATTCAGCAAATTAAACAAAGAAAAATTCAAATCTCTTTTAGTTACAGTGTCTGTCTACATTATGACATGGCCTGTGTGTTTTGAAAGTAGTTCTGCTTACCGCAGGCTCTACACTTTATCATCTCTCTCCTGATCCTCCTCACTATCATCGTCATCACAGGAGCTGATGAAGGTCAGAAAACATATTTTGACACATAAAGCGTCTGCTTTAAGGGCCTGTGAGGGACCAAGCAGTCAAGGGCAAAGGACACAGGATTTCCAACCAAAAATTATTTATTAAATGAAAAAAACAAAGTTACGAATTAAATAACTTGAAAAACTGACTGAAAATAAAGTCAGGTCTGGGCCCATAAGAATGGTAAACTAAAGAAAATTACACTAAAACAATAATCAAACAAACAAACTAAACAAAGAAAACATGGCCCTCAAATGCCACACGTGGGGAAACTTATATACACCAAGGACTAGTCCATTACACACACATAGGGAACAACAAACATCAATTAAACACAGTTAGAATGAATAAAGTAATTCATCCACAAAAAACAAAGAAATGGGTCATGAACAAATTAGTTATATACATAAACAATTATAATAAACAAAAATAAACAAATAAACAAACAACCCTGCATGTCTGTGTATGTGGTTTAGTTCCCACCTTGCTGTGTGGCCGCGTTGTCGGCCATCACAGGGCCTGTTTCTATTTTTCACGCTATTTCTCTGCACATTCCTTGCGTTTCTTCTCCATCTCACTGACTATTCTGACAGATACACACTGACACTGCTGCACGCTCGCTCACTCGTTTAAAGTTGTGATTGGGCCAGCCCAGTGTCAATCAAGAAAAGAACCAATGGGCCGCTGATCTGCGTGTTCATGGGCTGGTCTGTCAGAAAAACAAAAACTAACGCTGACTTTTTTTGACCAATGCATTACACCGGCACAAACCCAGCGCCGCCAATGAAGCAAAACAAAACAAAACAAATGGGCCGCCGATGTACAAATTTTATGGGCCGTTAAAAAATAATAATAATAATAAAAATTCTGTATGAGTATGAGATGTATCGGCCCAAAAAGCACGTTGGCCCACCGGGAAAATGCCCGTATGCCTGATGGCCAGTCCAGCCACGCGTGGTCCCTAGAGCTAGTTTCCGTGTCCAGGGATCGTGATGCTCTAAGGAGGTTGTTCCCCAAAATCTTGCAATACATGGCCCCGGTCATCCTCTCCTTAATACAGTGCAGTCGCCCTGTCCCATGTGCAGAAAAACACCCCCAAAGCATGATGCTACCACCCCCATGCTTCATAGTAGGGATGGTGTTCTTGGGATGGTACTCATCATTCTTCTTCCTCCAAACACGTTTAGTGGAATTATGACCAAAAAGTTCTATTTTGGTCTCATCTGACCACATGACTTTCTCCCATGACTCCTCTGGATCATCCAAATGGTCATTGGCAAACTTAAGACGGGCCTTGACATGTGCTGGTTTAAGCAGGGGAACCTTCCGTGCCATGCATGATTTCAAACCATGACGTCTTAGTGTATTACCAACAGTAACCTTGGAAACGGTGGTCCCAGCTCTTTTCAGGTCATTGACCAGCTCCTCCCATGTAGTTCTGGGCTGATTTCTCACCTTTCTTAGGATCATTGAGACCCCACGAGGTGAGATCTTGCATGGAGCCCCAGTCCGAGGGAGATTGACAGTCATGTTTAGCTTCTTCCATTTTCTAATGATTGCTCCAGGTGTTCAAATACTTATTTGCAGCTGTATCATACAAATAAATAGTTAAAAAATCATATATTGTGGTTTCTGGATTTTTTCTTTTTTAGATTATGTCTCTCACAGTGGACATGCACCTACGATGACAATTTCAGACCCCTCCATAATTTCCAAGTGGGAGAACTTGCAAAATAGCAGGGTGTTCAAACACTTATTTTCTTCACTGTATATATATATATATATATATATATATATATATATATATATATATATATATATATATATATATATATAGGCCTGTATATGTATGCATTTACTTATATTGAATATTAAAAAATATTTGTTCAATTTTTACTTATTTATTTACTAATTTATTTACTTATTTTAAGCTATTTTTATTTATTTTAATCGTTAGATATAGTTATTTATTCACTTATTTATTTACTTATTTTCAATCTATTTTTATTTATTTTAAAATACTTAATTTTTTAATCCTCTCGAGTGGCCTCCTGGGATAGAAAAGTATCCATCGGTTGAGCACTCAAAAATCTGGCCGGAAGCAGTAAGCCATCCGGGAACTTCTCGCCTACTCTTTTATGAATACTGATGCTTCGAACGTACTGCTTCTTTCACGTACTGTTTTCGCCTACTATATAGTAAGAAAATAGGCATATTCGAACGCACTTAAGTCCAAATCTCGTGATAATTAGTACGTCACCCAGGTAATTCTTGCCTACTCTTTTGGATTCGTATTTTTTCGCTCGCCTACTCTTTTTCCAATACTAAATAGTAGGGAAGTATGCGGTTTCGGACGCAGCCAATGACTTGATCTTCTTATACTTGTTTCAATTATCATTTTAGATAGTTAGCTTAATAACCTATACAGAAATAAATAAATATAAATATAAGAGTCACTATACACAGTATTGAGAGCAATGTAAATTCAATGATATTAAAGTACAAACAACATTGTTAAAATATTCAGTTTACATAGCAATGTAAAATCAAATGTACAGTGCACATGTCCAGTTAGCATGTTAGATGCTAAAACTGCAAGCATCAACAAACAACTTCCAAACATACACAACATCTGTAATCACTAAATAAATTAATCTTTGTCCTACCAGTAGCATCGCAAAGTTGATGAACACATTGTGGCCTTTCCCAGCAGTCTTTGAACAGACTCAGCATGTGGTTTACTCCAAACTCAATCGTCACAATGCAAATTAACAATCTTTCTCTTTTGCCTTTACAACCACCAAACCCACCAACTTGGGTCGGAGAAGCACATCCACTGTTAACAAAGATCTCTCTGCCTGCTGGTAATCACACACACCTGGATATATGAGCCATGTGCAGTTTCAATGGCCAATCAGCTTCCTTGTTTCTTCCAGGTTGCACTATGTGCTCACAACCAATAGGCTGCACTCATTTTGCTCTCAAATCTCTTTATTTAACAATGATGAATATATATCATCTTTTTCTTTCTTCATTTTCAAGTTTAGCTTAACAGTGTGTGTGTGTGTGTGTGTGTGTGTGTGTGTGTGTGTGTGTGTTCCAGACTGCAGTGGGGGGATATGAGGTGTGATTTGTGCATTTACTTTGCAAACTAAACAATCATCGTGTCGATCGTCGCATACCTTGCCGTGACCAATGACGTATGATATCGTGCGTGTGGATAAACGTCTGGATAACGTACGCAGTATGGCAAGCCAAAGTACTCATAAACGCTGGTCAGGCGTCTGATTGCACACGGACACGTCAAAAGCGTGCGTTTCGACAGGATTTGCCATAAAAGCGCACGTTCTTAACATGCTCTTTGTGGCCACCGGTTTTTGCATCAAAACGCGCGTCCTCGACGTGTGATCTGCTATTTAAAACGCATGTTCTGGACGTGCGCTTTGGGGATACTGAAAATCGATAATTCCATGCTGTTTTGCTTGGGTTTAATGATAATACAAGAGTCCTAAACCACATATAGGGACAAAAGCATGACAGACTCCAGCAATGACGCTTTGGACGTGTGATTTCTAGAACACTATAGGGAGCGAGCACGTTCTGTTCTCCTGTTTGGACACTTCACACACGTTTGCACTGCCTGTTTGGTTTACCTGTTTACACGTTCATAACATGCGTTTTGTCTCACTCAAAACACACTTTTTCGACGCCCATTTTTGCAATGATAAACGTGCGTTTTCGGTAACCCCAAAGCGCACGTCCAAAACGTGCGTTTTAAATAGCAGATCACACGTCAAGGTAGGGCTGGGCGATATGGCCCAAAAAAATTATCACGATTATTTTTTTATATCAGTCGATATCGATAATTATCATGATAAATGTCAAATATTTATTTCTTTCAAGTTTAAAGGCAAATTTTTGCTCCGAAGTGAAAGTTGTAGAAACCAGAGCGTTAACTGTGGTTTTAAACTAAATGTAGCTAACTACATTAAATACTGTAATTATATTCCATTAGTCCTTTAATACATCGTCTTCATTAATAATATAATACAATTCTATATGTATATCCCACATTTCATGGTGCAGTTAATATTACTAGGCTAACGTTACAGTAAATCCATGGTAAATGATGGGAATTTGCAGACGGAAAAGCCTTCTGACTGTATCGTTGTGCACAGTGTTTCCCCTGTTTGTCAGAGCTGTTTCATCTGCCTTTAACCCCCTGAGGTCGACGGTATCGCCGGCGAAACCAGCTCGTTTTTTTTATCAGTGTAAAAGAAACTCATAAATACTCTGTTGACTTTGATTTTCCATAGGAGTTTCATACATCAATCGATTCTGTTAAATGTGTATTATTTTTGTGTATACTCACAATAAAAACAAAGTGTTGTGCTTTTTGCCAAATAAAGAAAAATAAACGTGATGCGAGTTCTGCCTTCTCTCTGTCGGTGTAGTCCATTCTGAAACGCGTGAAACACAGAAACACAGGCATGAAGCTTGAATTCTCTTCTTTTAAATGAAGTAATTTATATAAAAAACAAATATTCTTATCTTGTGAAATCTGTATTAAAAGAGAGCGATTTTGTTTAGCAATTTCTATATAGGCTATATAAAATACTATTTTTGTCAAAAATAAAGTCATCAACTAAGATGTAAGCTGTTCCAATGTTGGCTATATTCAAACTAATGAATACATAGATAAAATGTAGGCCTATAATCTTTTTCTTTTTTTTTACAAAGAAAGAGTACACTTGAAATCTTGTTGAAATTGTAATTATTGTTGTAATTGTAACCTTTTTAATAAAATAGCAAAACATATTTACAAGATAGATGTAAGCAAAATCTTAAATGGTCAATATAAGTCTTCTTCTAAATATATCTTTTGTCCTTGCATTGTGGCTCAGTCAGTTTCACACCTGAATGCATGGCTCATTATGCAGAGTCATTATGCAGAGTGGGTGGGACATTGCTCCCCTCGCATATTGGCTTTCCAAGCAAAACCTGTTTGACATCAATTTAAATCAATGTATTGTTTTATGTGAACGATAAAGCAAGACTATTTTCACATAATTTTGAAGCCAGAACTCGAAGGAACAACATCCATTAGTCAAAAGTCTTATTGACACATATTTATTATGAGTTTTGTGGTCTTATTTCAGCAACTTTGATTTTTATTTTTTTCAATAACCATGCATAAACATTATTCTCTTAAAAATTAAAAAATATACATGCATGGTGATCACATATTTTGGTAGCCCTGTTTGTGCTATATAGAGTGAATTTACATCTTTGCCATTAACATGTTTATAAATAACTGAAAAAAGCACAAATGTCAGAGCATGTCAGAACACCTCCAGGGCCCAGAAAACCGCTCAGACTACAGAGGGTTAAACTGGTTTAAATCACGGAGACAGTGTGTTCTTCGCTGAACTCAAGCGCTTCTCACTGGATCTCGTGACCGAGACCGATCAGAGTAAACGCGTCTGCTCTAGTGAGCTCGCGCTGCGCTGCCGTTTGGACTTTGAGCCGAGCGGATAAATGGTCCATGTGGCGCGTGGTTCAAATGAGTTTCATTCCGCTTTTGGCGCATAAACATTATCAAACATTTATCGAACTCTTGATATCGTTTTATCGAGAAAAAATATATCACGATAATTACCGTTATCGTTTTATCGCCCAGCCCTACGTCGAGGACGCGTGTTTTGATGTAAAAACCGGTGGCCACAAAGAGCATGTTAAGAACGCGCGCCTTTATGGCAAATCCTGTCGAAACGCACGCTTTTGACCTGTCCCACTGTGCAATCAGACGCCTGACCAGGCGTTTACGAATACTTTGGCTTGCCATACACACTGCACTGAGCCGTGTTGAGTAGCGTGTTGCCTACGTGTTAGAGAAAAAAATAGTGGTCGACCGATATGGGATTTTTAATGGGCGATGCCGAGATTTAGAAAGCAATCTGGCCGATATGAGGCCGATACAATACATGTGAATACATTAAATGAGAGACATAAAGAATATTGGTGAAACTAAATGAACATTTATTGTACATAATATTTATGCAATATTCTTTTTGCAATAAAAAATGTTTACTAAGAAATTAAAATGTAAACAAAAAGTAAGGCAACACTTCAATAAATACATTTTTGACTGTTTGTGAGGTAAAATGTTTTCAGTTTTGTTTGAATTCGTTTATATCACATCTGTGACCCCCACTGGAGCTACCGCTGGGCTGCGGATCTGACATATCACGGTACTGTTTGACTCTGCTGCACGCCGGAGTGTTTTTGTGTGTAACACAATGTAGCGCCAGGTTAGAAAGTGAATGCTGATTGGTCATTTACTGTGTCTGTCAGATGCAAGCGGCAACATTCTAGGCTGCGTTCCAGTCCAAAACTGTCAATGGAGAAGTGTACACATTTGAAGTGTACATATGAAGTAGACTCGCTCCCTCTGTCAAAATCGAGGGAACGAGGGTCTGTCCATATAAACTTCCCTCGTCCACTTCACGAAGTGGAACGCACTTCAAAATGGCGGCAGGGATTCCCCCGAGGGGAAGGGCTTAGGGAAGTTCGCAAGTGCGTGTCTAAAAGTGGACTGGAACGCAGCACTAATCTGAAAAATGAAGCCTACCTGGAAGTGCGAAAAACTGCAATACATTGAAAATCTGCTAGAGGGAGGTCCCAAAAGGGAGCAAATGTCCATAGCCCCCATGTTAAAATGTCCGTTTTCACAGCAGAAATTCATGTTTTTACAAGTTGGTCCCATGGACTTTTATTGTATTTTTCGATAGGTTCCGAGTGCCTGACAACTGTGAGGGGGGTGAATTTTTTTCTAACTCGTTAGTTTAGATCGTATTTAGATATAAAATGTATGACAAATAAGGGCGTGGTTAACTTTGATTGACAGCTTGATTGACAGCTGATAACGAGCATAGGCTGCGCCGAGTGGAATTCCTGAAATTTGACGTCTCGGCCATGATCTGACACAACACATCATTACCACCTCTGTTGGTAGGATTTTCCAAGATGGCGCCGCCCATACCCCCCATAAACGGCCTCAAAACCGTTCTTCAGAAAGTCTATGGGTAACGTCACTGCTTTGTCCATATTTTTTACAGTCTATGGTCAGATGTCTGCTTCACTTCTGAGTGGCTTGTCTTACGGTGCTGGGCGGAACAGAGCGAGTGTTCACGTCAGCGGAAAAATGTGCTAATGCACAGTCACAAACTGTTTTGAAATATATCGGCCAAACGGAAAGATTTATCGGCCGATGCCGATATCTAAAAAATTCCAAATATTGGCCACTAGAAAAAAATAATAAATAACTTCACTGCCACACGTCTGCGTCTTAAATTGAATGTAATAAACATAGATATGGGAATAAATAGCAGAACAAAAAAAAAAAGACGTAAAGATCCGATCGGAACGCCATAATTTCTAACCGGCATGCACTGCTTCAAGTCAGCCGCCGATCGGTCTGCGCAGAGCTGCATGAAGTCGAACAAGCCTCAAGTCTAACAAGCCTAACACATGAGACTTGGGAAGCACATGACATGATCACATGAGGAAAAGGGAATCATATGACAAAGGGGAGTACATGGCAAACCAGGAAACATGAACATGTAGCAAAAACCAAAACTATACATTAGTTATCTAAAGCATCTATTTTGATGGATTTATTTATTTATTTAAAATTAGTTTGTTTGTTTGTAATTTGGACAAGGGATCAGTTAAATCATTTAACTCAGAGTTTGTGTGGATATAATAGTTCCCTTACAAGAACTGGATTTTTAACAGCATTGTCCAAAAGACAGAACATGCATTACAAAATAGCAACAAGACCACTTCCTCTTTGATATCACTTAGGTTATTGAAAGATGTCAAATTACTTTAAAATACTTTTTTTTCATCTGCTTTATATCCAGACTTGTATTCCCATTCCTCAAGCAGAGTAAACCTGTTTGGGCAGCAGTTTAAAAGTGAAAGTAAAGTATACAAGTTAGACTGTTACATGTTTGATTCTACATTGCTGTTCAAGACAGGACGGTGAGTACATCATGTGGAATGAGCTGTTTAAATGTATTGCTATATGGTTTTAAATTACCTACTGTCTCATTTACAGGACATGGGTGCTCTTTAAGCAATTTATTTGGTAGAGTATTTGTATTTAGTGCATGGGTGTGTCCCAAGAAATACATTTGGGACAAGATAAAAAACTTTTAAAAAACGCAGTGCAGGTAATGGCGTTCGAGTGCGTTAATGGCAGTCGACTCTATATGCCTTTATAAATCAGCACTGATCTATACGCCAATTCTTATGAATCTTTCTTCATTAGACCGTTGATTTCACATCGTGATTTCACACCGATATACAAGCTTGATATAGAAGATCCTCGCCATAGAAAATGACTTCAGCAGACGGCATCACAAGCTGCCGCCCAGCGTCCGTGTTCTCTGAGAGAGGAGGCTGTCAAAAGAGCTCACTGTAGCCACTGATTAGCCTATATTTATAGTTCAGGCATCACTGATTTTTCCCCCAACATTTAAATTAAAAATTGGGGGAGGGGGATGTACATTTGCATATATATATATATATATATATATATAAAAGTTAGCGGGCACCGATGCACTGGGTGTGTCAGGAGGTAAAAATAAAACTGTTGTCTTGTAGCCTATCGGCTTGTCTTGATAATCCAGATTCCAGAAGCTTGACACAGATGAATGATAAAATTATGTTTTCTAAACATAAAAACTGTTCCATGCTGGTGGAATGACCTGCCTATATCCTCTACCTGAGCTGAATTAATTTTCAAACGCCTGAAGACGAAAGAAACGAACTGAAACAAGGAACATCAAGACAAAAGAACATCAAATACAGGGAATCGTGACAGAACAAAATATACAGTGTTCATAATCAGCTCATAAACTAGCTGCTAATTGTATTCAATTGTATATGGTAGAAAATTAGACTTAGTTAAAATTAACTTTTTAATGATACTTTTTTATTCTACTTTTTGAAATTGATATGATTATTTACCAAAATAATTATTAGGTTTAGCAAAGAAGGATTTTATTGTACAAAGCTATGAAATCCAGTGGTAAAATCACAGCTTAAAAAAAAAAGAAAAGAAAGGGTGACAGTGTCGGTCGGTCACAACCGAAGACCGAATTTGACCCAGGAAAAACAATAATTTTGACCCCTTAGCAAACAAAGCGATTGCGCCCTCTTTAGAAAGTTAACTAGACGTAAGTTTGCGGTAAAATGCAGTAGGGTTGTTGAGGTCAAAACATTATATAAGCTGTGAATCAAATAAACTTATTATAAATAATGTTATGTCATATTTTTACTCTTGCACTAAATGTATGGATTTTGTGAAGGTGTGAATCATTTTTGATTAATATAATAAAGTTCTGTGTAACGAATTATTAACGAAGGAAACAGTCCAGGAAAGATCCACAAACCCAGAGGAGCAAAGAAACGAATGAGACTAATGAAAAACTAAACAGTGCGAGCGGAGCGAGGCTATATTAGTCACATTAGAAAATGAAGTTGTATGTTGTGTTTGAATAATTGTTTGAACAATTGTTATGATTTTTTCTTCATCGGACCATTGATTTCACATCGTGAAATCCCGATATACAAACTTGATATAGAAGATCCTCGCCATAGAAAATGACTTCAGCGGACGGCATCACAAGCTGCCGCCCAGCGTCCGTGTTCTCTGAGAGGAGGCTGTCAAAAGAGCTCACTGTAGCCACTGATTAGCCTATATTTATAGTTCAGGCATCACTGATTTTTCCCCCAACATTTAAATAAAAAATTGGGGGAGGGGGATGTACATTTGCAAAGGGGTTTCTGGTAAAGTAAATATGTTCAATAAAAAAAGTTAGCGGGCACCGATGCACTGGGTGTGTCAGGACAGGAGGTAAAAATAAAACTGTTGTCTTGTAGCCTATCGGCCTGTCTTGATAATCCAGATTCCAGAAGCTTGACACAGATGAATGATAAGTTATGTTTTTTAAACATAAAAACTGTTCCATGCTGGTGGAATGACCTGCCTATATCCTCTACCTGAGTTTAATTAATTTTCAAACGCCTGAAGACGAAGGAGACAGGAACTGAAACAAGGAACATCAAGACAAAAGAACATCAAATACAGGAAATCGTGACAGAATAAAATATACAGAGTGTTTATAATCAGCCTCTGTGGGCAGACAAAGGGTTCATATTCGGCCTCCTTGACAGTGACAGTACGGAGCCCTAAAGGGACGTGGTGGTGGAAAAAAATTAGGATGGAAGAATTATTATTTTTTCAAATCTTTTGCGTTCCCTCTCAAAACGTTTGCGTTCCCCCGAGAAACTTGGCGTTCCCAAGCAAAACTTTTGCATTCTAGTGTTTCCCACACATAGACTAATTTGTGGCGGTGCGCCACATAATCAACACTGGCCGCCACATATTGCGTTGCTTTATTATTATTATTTTTTACGCTATTTAAAACACACAGCGTATTCGTTCAGCTGCAATAGGTTTCCCACCTGCTCTCCCTCCGTCTCTTTGTCACTCACGCGTCTCTCTCTCAAGCCTTTCTCCTGGCTCAGCAGCGCGAGTCTCCGCAGACTGCGCGCGCACCTCCCCAAACGGACGAGGCGTTTATACTAAACCATCAGGAATCAGCGGTGAGAAGAAGAAAGCTATACACACGTGACAATGTTTATTTTAGTACACCACCACCACCAATACCACACTACAAAAAGAATCCTGTAAAACCAAGTAAACCCTGAGATTATTACTCGTGACAATAAAACGACACTCGGTTACTAATGTAACCTCGGTTCTCTCTAGAGAGGGAACGAGTGTTGCGTAAGTTTAGCTTACGCTACGGGAAAACTCCTTTTCTCGAGAATACTGAAGCAAAAAATTATCCTTTAATTTTTAGAATGTAAAACGCATTTTCTGCAGCAGACAGACGAGACAGCTCGCGTGCCTATTGGCTGCTCTGCGGCAACTGCTGCAACCTATCAGTGCGTCTTGGCATGACTCCAGCGCCAATGGGAAGCCTTCCCGCGCTGTCATCATAGCCCGCCAAAATGGGGTGTGGCTAGCCTATAAAACCCCCTCGCACAGGTTGCACAAGTGATTTCAGTCGACTAGAAGCGAAACCAAAGTGCAGCACAAGCACGGCAGGCTACGCAACACTCGTTCCCTCTCTAGAGAGAACCGAGGTTACGTTAGTAACCGAGTGTCGTTCTCTTACGAGAGTACTCTCGTGTTGCGTAAGTTTAGCTTACGCTACGGGAACCCTATGTAAAGCGCCGTGCGTGCTGAGTTTCAACACTTATGTCCCAAGGGCAGTATCCCGGGGCTCCTGTAAAGCGAAGTGATCGCAACGGCATAATAGGGCAGGACGACTCGGTGTTATGAGATAGGTGCATATACATATATCTATACAGTTAAGGCAGTATGACCACCTTAAACTGCATAGGCCACAGGACATGCAGTATATCAACAGTCTAATCAAACTGAGTTGGGTAGACAATGTTAATATAGCATCATCAGACTGAGAGCAGTCTGGCCTGTAAGGCAGGTACTTCCAGGTTATAAAACCTTACAAATGTAGACAGCGAGGCCCAGCCTGCTGCCATACAAATGTCATGGATAGAAACCCCACTTGACCATGCCCACGACGAAGCCATGCCTCTCGTCGAGTGGGCCCTCACCCCCAAAGGGCAGTTCAGGCCTTTGGATGCATAAGCTGACGCGATAGCGTCCACTATCCACCTGGACAGGGTCTGTTTCGAGATGGCTAGCCCTTTGATGCGGCCACCGAACGAAACGAAAAGCTGCTCCGTTTGCCTAAAAGCGACGGAGCGCTCCACATAAATCCTTAATGCCCTCACCAGGCAGAGAAGGTTAACCCCGGCCTCACTGTCAGATGCAGGGAGGGCAGAGAGGGAGATAACTTGCACTCTGAAGGGAGTCGCAAGCACTTTTGGGACATAACTGTGTCTTGGTTTGAGGATGACTTTAGAGTCATTAGGCCCAAATTCCAAGCACGTAGCGCTTACTGAGAGCGTGTGCAGGTCGCCCACCCGTTTTACTGAAGCTAGTGCCAGCAGAAAAGCGGTTTTGAATGACAGGTATTTTAGCTCCACCGCGTGTAGTGGTTCAAATGGTTTGCCTTTCATGGCCTCAAAGACCGTGGAAAGGTCCCAAACCGGAACCGAGGGTGGTCGAGGAGGATTCAGCCTCCTAGCACCCCTGAGGAAACGGATTACGAGGTCGTTCTTTCCTAGCGACTGGCCATTTGCAGGTTTTGTGAACGCTGCTATGGCTGCCACATACACTTTGAGCGTGGAAGGGGATCTCCCGCTGTCCAACAGCTCTTGTAGGAAAGAGAGGACCACCGTTACCTCACCTTTTAGCGGGTTTAAATCATGAGCTGAGCACCAATCAGCGAACACTGACCATTTAGACGTGTAGAGCCGTCTAGTAGAGGGAGCTCTAGCCTCTGTGATCATGTTCAGCACTCCCTCCGGGAGGTGCAGTGGTGATAGTTGATCGCCCACACATGTAGAGCCCTAGTTCCATCAGTTCTGGGAACCAGACTTGATTCTCCCATAGCAGAGCTATCAGGAGTAGAGCATTTGCTCTCCCTGAATTGCTTGATTACCTGTGGTAACAAGGCGACCGGGGGAAACGCATAGAGAGGGCGTCTGGGCCAGTCTAGGGCCAGCGCATCCCTTTCTTTCGAGAAGAACATTGGGCAGTGAGTGTTGGCTTGCAACGCGAACAGGTCTACCTCTGCTCTGCCGAAAATGTCCCAGATATTTCGCACCGTAAGGGGGTGCAGGGACCACTCTCCTGGGGAGAGCTTTGCCCTGGATAGCATATCCGGGCCCACGTTCAGGACGCCCGGCACATGCGCCGCTCTCTCAGCGAGCGCAGATTGTGCTGGCTCCCTATGAGGAGGCGTTTTGCTATTGCAAGCAGGCTCCGGGACCTGAGGCCGCCCTGGCGATTTATGTAGGACACCACCGACGTGTTGTCCGTTCTGACAAGAACGTGGTGGTTCCTTAGCGCAGGGAGGAAGAACTGAAGGGCATTCATGACCGCTTTCATCTCTAGACAGTTTATGTGGAGACGCTTCTCCGCATCTGACCACAGACACATAGAAGGTCTCCCTTCGTAAAGGGCGCCCCAATCCGCGTTGGAGGCATCTGTCGAAACTACTTTGATTCGTGAGGCAATAACCAGGTTCACGCTGGACTGGTACCAGCCGGGTCTCATCCACGGTGTCAGAGCGGCAACGCATATCTGATTCACCGTGAGACGGAGCAGACCTGGAGTCCATGCTCGCGCTGGTACCCGCCGTCTCAACCATAGTTGAAAAGGGCGCATATTCATCAAACCCAGCTGCAGTACTGACGAGGCTGAGGCCATGAGACCCATCATCCTCTGAAACACTCTGAGGGGGAGATTTTTCCCCACAGCTGTATCACTGCTGCGCGTTCCTGTGTCAGGCGCGCCCCCATAGAGCTAGAGTCCAGTTCTATCCCCAGAAAAGAAATTTTCTGGCTGGGGAGTAGAATGCTTTTGGCCCAGTTGACTCTGAGACCCAGCTGCTTGAGATGGGTCAGCAGTAGTGTTTTGTGTAACACCAATTCCTCTTCTGACTGTGCTATAATTAGCCAGTCATCCAGATAGTTCAGGACTCTCACGCCCCTTCGTCTGAGGGGCGCGAGGGCCGTGTCCATGCACTTTTTAAATGTACAAGGTGCTAACGATAGGTTGAAGGGAAGGGCGGTGTACTGATAAGCCTGGCCCTCGAAGGCGAATCTCAAGAACGGCCTGTTACGGGCTGCTATTTGGATCTGAAAATAGGCGTCTTTCAGATACACTGATATAAACCAGTCCCCCGGTCGAATTCGAGCGAGGATTTGTCTGGTTGTGATCATTGTGAACGAGCGCGTCATCAGCGCTTTGTTCAAGTGTCTGAGATCTAGTATAGGGCGGAGCCCGCCATCCTTCTTTGGTACTAAGAAGTAACGGCTGTAAAACCCCCGACTCGCTTTCTGCCAAGGGAACGGTTTCCACAGCCCCTTTTCTCAGTAAATTCGTTATCTCGGTGCGAAGTAGGTGTGCTACTTCCTGATTCACCGAAGTTTCGACCCGGGCTGTGAAGTGCTGTGGTCTGCGAGCGAATTGCAGCGAGTATCCCCGTTTCACTATCTTTAATACCCATTTCGAAGCCCCTGGGATGCTTTCCCACGCTTTCGCGTGAGTCGTCAGGGGGTAGAATGAAATCTGGGTTCTCGTCCGGGGACCCTGAGACCCAACCATGATGACGTACTTCGTTCATCATGCTCATTTCGAGTGGGGCAGATAGTGTTTCATGCAGTGTTTCTGTAACTGGCACTCCGGCCGTGTGAGCGGGGAGATGCTTTATTACATGCACAGCTCTGTGGGCTCGCAGTCCACAAAGTGTGTGCGCTGAGAGGCAGACACGTGATCTGCACTCAACACACTGCCAGCGCGAGCTGGGCTTGCACGCTGAGGCACAATGTGTGTGCATAGCGCAGATACAGTCATATTCACAGGCAGGGGTGGGCGCTGAACAGCGGGCACATTTCCTACGCTTAAAATATGAACGGCATGAGCCGGTTTGACTGATATGGACCCTGTGGTGGTGTGAGACACTGCATGGGTAGTGCTTGTGTGTAGGGGTGAACACTGGGAAGTGGGCACTTTTCCTACACTTAGCGGTCGAGCAGCCTGAGCCAGCTTTATTGTTTTCGACCCTGGATGAGTGTGACACACAGAGAGGGTAGTGTTTTTGTGCAGGGGTGGGCACTGGGCAGTGGCCACCTGTCGTACATCCAGAATATGACCAGACATAATGCTCTTTTTGAGATTTATGTGGGTCGTCGTGAGAACGGGTTTTGTGTGCAGGCGAGCGAGTTGAGGAGCTTACTCGTTGGCTGTTTAATACACTCCTCTGAGAGAGCGAGTCGTGCCGATTTCGATGGCGGTTTTCCCGTAAAAAGGAGTTTTCCCGTAGCGTAAGCTAAACTTACGAAACACGAGAGTACTCTCGTAAGAGAACAAAATATATGGATATGAGAATGTGTATAGCCTACAATATAACTAAATTAACTATCTCTTACATATTTTCTAATTTCACTAAACATTTCATTAAAGGGTTAGTTCACCCAAAAATGAAAATTCTGTCAGTAATTTCTCACCCTCATGTTGTTCCAACCGCGTAAGACCTTCGTTCATCTTCGGAACACAAATTAAGATATTTCTGATTAAATCTGAGAGCTGGATCACTCCTCCATAGGCTGCTAAGTGACCGAAACTTGCTGGCCCAGAAAAGTTGAAGAGATATTAAAGAAATCGTTAATATAGTCCAAGTGACTACAGTGGCGACAAAAATAACGACTTTATTCCACTATTCATTTCCTTCTCTCTGGGCCTCGTAGTGTTTTTGCGCTGCGCGTCTGTGTTGCACGTCAACACGCATCACACACATGATCAGCTTCGGCCAATTGTGAGCCTACGTGGTGACGTGTAACACAGACACGCTACGCAAAAACACTACGTGAACCAACTAGAGGCCCAGAGAGAAGGATTATTATAGTAAATGGACAGATCAAAAAAAGATGAACAACTGGTTCATCTGATTCACCACAAAAGGAGCAACTGAGGCAAATCTCACTTTCAAACTTTTGCATGTAATGGTTTGCATGAGAATTGTTTACTTGAGGGTAATACTTGTGGATTCTTTTGAAAGAAATATTTTACTTTGTTGGTTAAATTATGTGGAAGCATTCATCCTTTCTTTAAAAATAAGGAAAGCAAAACATACAGGTAATTGCTGAAAATACATTAATTTCCATTTAATATATGTGTGTGAGGGGAGGGGTTATTACATTACCACAAAGTACATTCAGAACTACAATAATATAAACAAAAGAAAACGTACAGCCTTGTAGTTTGCCAACAGTTACAGAAATACTTTAAAGCTTTCCTGTTATCTGAATGATTTTCTTAATATGTTATGTAGCCTATTCTGATTTCACATTGAAGAATAATAAAGGGGGTTTGGTTTTACTCTACATTTGCATGTATGTGTAACGGCCTCGGTTAGGGTATATGAAGGACGACTCACAAGATGACTTCTTTTTCACAATTTATTGGCTCCTGTAGAACACAATGCACATTAATTGCATTTTGGACTCCTCTTAGTGCACTTCTGCTTCCCTCAGCAGTGCAAAACGAGACTGAGCACTTCATTCACCAGAATGATCTACATAATGTATTTAGAATACATTACAAATACATTACTTTAACATTACATGAGGTATTTTGCTCAGTGTGCACATTACTCACAACAAATCCATAAACACAGTATATATGTTTCCTTAAAGAAAATAGCATAACAGCGACACCCGGTGGGCTGAATGAAAAGTGTGTGGTAACCGAGACAACGAAAATTACATGAATAAACAAAAGGAAAATGCATACCTGTAGAACACAATGCACATTAATTGCCTTTTGGACTCCTCTTAGTGCACTTCTGCTTCCTAAACATACAAAAATACAGTGTTCACTCTACACAAAAGGGGCGCTGAAATCTCCGACGAGCTACATTGTTCACATGACACGGCCCTCCAGCCGTGGTAAAATGGCGGCTAGAAACTGAGTATAAAAAACACTGCTAAAAATTATTTTAGCAGTCAAACTAACACAAAACTGCTACGTAGCATTATTGTATTAACATCAGACAATATGCATTGAAAGTTATAACTTAAATGATTCAATTTCCAAAGAAAACAGTACATTAGCCTAGCAGCACATTTCTACACAACTTACCCTCAGCAGTGCAAAACGAGACTGAGGGAGACGGAGCACTACGGAAGCTTAGGAGGTACAAAAGGGATAGTGTGCAGGTAGGGTCATTTCCACAGGAAACATTCGCAAAAATAAAGATAAATAAAAATAACTCCATGAGATAAAATTCACAGATATTCAATAAAATCATTAAATGATAAATAAAATTCACAGATGCTAATTTTGAAAATAAGAATTATTAAAGTGCATTTTTAACTCCGTTACACCCACCCCCACTGAATTTTATCGAACTTGGGCACCTAGTACACAAACACTGAAGAAAACACTACAAAATGACAAATTACAGAGGGTCATCATCAAGAAAACCAACACCAAATGTATCCCATAAGGATGAAGTGGTATGAGGGGAGCACTAAACCCTTAATCCAGCAACTGGCGAAAAGGGGTGCCTTGTACACCCCACAAGACCCTAACGCATTGCAATGTAGGCCCATGATATTAAAAAAAAAACTTTTACATTTTAAAAGGACATCAAACACCAATACAAAGAAACTGCAGAACAAAACTTAAGATATGTGGTAATGCTTTAGTCAGTAAAAGCCTGGAACATGGATTTGCAAACAGTCTTAACATCAAACTTTTCCTGAATAACGTCCTGCCTGGACATAGTTTGTATGAGTCGGTTTACAGGTTTGACTAAGCGACCAAATCTTGGACTAACCTGTGTAAGTGCACTGGAGCCACCAGAGTGCATGGGTGAGGTCTGAACAGTAGTGTGCAAAGTGTCTGCCTGTGTCACAGTGTCATGAGTGTGGTCTGGTTGTCTCAGGACGTCCACAGCAGTCACAAGTCCAGAGTCATAAGTCAGGTTGTCCTCAGGCAAGACTGGGGAATCGTGAGGGTCACGGGTCACGCTTGTTACATCAGCAACATCCATTTCTGACTGACTAGGTGCAGACAACTGCGTGATCCATTCTATGGTTCTTCTCTCAGAGTCCACAGGCTCTGGAACAGTCAAGGGGCTCTGTCCCTCTACCACAGTCATAGCTGAGTGTCCATCACTTCCATCAACAAGGCTGTCACTAGCTGTACAAAGAGTCCTGCTCGCTCCCTCAGAAGAAGTCTCTCCTGCCCCTCTCACATCATCAGGTGTTGGGGCTGAGGATACTGCAACAGACACGGACGAGGCGTGGTCAGACAGTCCAGATGAGTCACCCACAGGGAGAAAATTGACCAGCATAAGCAGGTTCCTTTGGATCACTTTCTCCTGTCCAGTGATTGTGTCGCGGATCCTGTATGTGTGTGTCGCTGCGTTCATGTCCACCACAGTGTAGATTGTTGATTCCCAGCGATCAGCAAGTTTCTTTTTACCCCTCTCTTTCCTGTTGGCCATGAGCACCCTGTCACCAATGTCAATTTTGGAGCCCTTCGCTCTCTTGTTGTACAGCTGAGCATGTCTATACTGCTCTTTTGCAGCATGGTCTTGTGCAATAACCATTGCTTCTTTCAGATCATCGGTGAGACATGCCACGTACTTGTCGTAGTTTGTCACAGCAGGGTCATGAAGGACACTCCGGAAGAGGACGTCAACAGGTAGGGAAGGGATACGACCAAACATGAGGTAAAAAGGGGGGTAGCCAGTCGTCTCATGGGCTGTGCAGTTATACATAAAAGTCAGGGTCTGTAAGCGTCGAGGCCAGTCAGCTTTATCTTCAGGAGAAAGTGCGCGAATCATGCCACCCAAGGTTCTATTGAAACGTTCCACACTGCCGTTTCCCATAGGGTGGTAAGGGGTTGTGTGTGACTTCCTCACACCTGAGACTTTTAGGAGCTCACTGATCAGCCGACTCTCAAAGTTTGCACCCTGATCACTGTGGATCCTCTCTGGGAATCCAAAGACACAGAAGTACCGGTCCCAGAGAACCCTTGCCACCTGCTTAGCCGTCTGGTCTTTACATGGAAACGCCTGAGCCATCCGTGTAAAATGGTCTGTTATTACCAAGACATCGACAGACTTGTTTCTGGAATCTTCTGCCGACCAAAAATCGATACAAACAAGCTCCAGTGGCCTGGTTGACATTATACTTTCCAATGGGGCCCGTCCCTCAGGCTCAACTGTCTTGCTGACGATGCATCGCTGACAATGACGAACATAGTCTCTCACATCTCTGTCGAGGTTTGGCCAAAAAAATCTCTGTCTTGCCAAGCTGAGGCTCCTGGACTGAGCTTGATGTCCAGCTCCGTCATGAACTCCTTGCAGAACATCAGTCTTTAGTGAGTCAGGAACCACATATTGGAAACGCTTAGCCTTGGTTTTCTGGTCTTTTGAAACCCTGTACAGCACGCCATTGCTCACAGTGAGCCTGTCCCAATGCTTCAAGTACCTTGTGACATACACTGACTCTTTGAACCTTTCTCTCCTAGAAGGCCTCCTACATCTCTCAACATAGGACAGAACACGAGAGAGAGTTCCATCCGCCAACTGCTTATCACGGAGTTCCTTTTCAGTGTAAGCTGGTAAGCTGTCTTGTCCAGGTGGAACCAACTGAGGTAGGTGTTGCAACACTGAAACAGCACGAGCCCTCGGGCCAGCATCCCACTCAATGTGCGACTGTAGCACAGCAGACACATCCTCCACTTCAACAGACTGGGCGTGCATGCGAAGTGGACTGCATGCGGACTGGGAGTTGTTACTGACTGGAGAAGGTTTTCTGTGACCACTGGATGACCGGAAGGCGTTTTGGACAGAAGTACTTGACATGTCTTTGCATAAGGTTCAGCGAGCAGCCTGCATCCAACACTCTCCTTGACAAATGGTACACGGCTCAGGGCATCAGCAACGATGTTCTGCTGACCAGGGACATACTTGATATCAAAGTCGTAACCCGCCAACTTGGCAACCCAGCGTTGCTCACAGCAGTCTAGCTTTGGCTTTGTCAGGATATGAGTCAGTGGGTTATTGTCTGTCCAGATTGTGAATTTGTGGCCTTTCAGCCAGTGGCTGAACTTGTCACAGACTGACCATTTCAACGGCAGAAACTCCAACCGGTGAGCTGGATAGTTCTTTTGGGACTGAGATAACGACTTGCTGGCGAAAGCGATGGGCCTGGCACGTGTTTCACCTTCTTGAACTTGAGACAGAACAGCACCTATTCCATCCAGAGATGCATCAGTCGACAGCATAAAGGGACGGGTGAAGTCAGGATGAGCCAAAACAACACTGTGAACCAGTGAAGCCTTCAGGTTTGCAAAAGCCTGTTCTTGCTCCTGTGTACAGTCAGATGCACACAACTTCCTGCTTGACAGTTTGTTTTTATGTTGCCTGCCTTTTCTTTTCTCACCTTTCAGTAGTTGAAACAGAGGTTGGGCGATGGCAGAATATTTGGGCATGAAGTGCTGATAGTAATTAATCATCCCCAAAAATGATCTTATCCGCTTATGCGACGGAGTAACACCATCAGTCTCCATGAGGTCAGAGCTCGTCTTTTTTGTGATATTCTCAACCTTACTGGGATCCGTTGACACTCCATTCTCATCAACTATGTGGCCGAGAAACTTAACAGACCTCCTGAGGAAAAAGCACTTCTTGGGGGCCAACTTTAAGTTGTGAATGCGCAGTCTGTCAAACACCATCTTCAGGCGCAACAAGGCAGTTTCTTCATCAGGAGCAAACACCAACAGATCATCCAAGTAGCACAGTAGACTAAGGTAGTTTTGGTCTCCAAAGATGCAGGTCATCATGCACATGAAACTTCCAGGGCTGTTGCAAAGGCCCTGTGACAGACGATTATACTCATAGAGGCCCATGGGAGTGGTGAAGGCAGAGTATTTCCTGTCGTCCTCGTGCAGTGGCATGTTGTAGAAGCCAGAAGTCAAATCCATTGTGCTGAAGAAACAGTTACCTCCCAGCGCTGCCAAACAATCTGCCTGGTGAGGGAGGGGATGAGCATCCTTGAAGGTCCTCTTGTTCAACCAGCGAAAGTCTGTACAGATGCGGAGATCTCCGTTCTTTTTCCACACAAGCACCAATGGTGACGCATATTCACTTGTCGACTGTCTGATGATTTCTTTCTCCTCCATCTCGCTCAGTACCTGGCGAAGTTTCTGGTACTGGCCAGGGGGCACTCTCCTGTATGGAAGCCTGAATGGTCTGCTGTCAGATAGGTGTATGCGGTGTACAAAGCCCTTCGCCTCCCCACAGTCCAGGTGGCGGCGTGAAAAGACGTCTTCATACTGTAAAACAAGGTCCGACATCCTCCTCTTACAGTCCTCTGAAACTTCACATGATTCAATGTCGACAGCACTGAGCCCAATCGACCTGAGCTTGTCCTTGGCGGCATTTCCATCAGCAGTACATGATGCAGCTGACTGGGTGCAGCTGACCAGTGGAGCCTCTGAACACTCAGCAATGTCCAAGTCCTCAATAGACACACATGAATAGACATCTGCCAGCTTAGCATTGCGTCTCAACAGCACCGGCCTGTCAGATGTGTTGATGAGCTTTAGTGGGACCCACCTGTCTCCCCACAGGGAAGTCACAATCTTTGCAACCAAAACACCTCTAGGAGCTGAGCGGGATGACGTGGGCTCTGTCACGATAGTACTGCCAGGGGAAACAGCTGTGTTTTTTGGTAGTTTCCCCCAGATGAGATACTCACGGCCAGGCTCGAGGCATGTAGCTGAGTTACTCCTAACTGTCCCGATTTTGACAGGAACATCTTCACCTCTCCAGGGGTTCAGGCCAGACAGCATAGACAGGAAATGTTCAGCTTCTGGGTCTCTGTCAGGGCAGGGGCCGGACACTGTCTCCCAATAGGACTCACATAGCTTAGACTGATGCAGGATGTGCTTTATAACATTGGTTCCTAGTATCAACTCATTATGTTGTCCTGGAACAACAAGCTTGGGGACTAACACTTTACAGCCATACACTTCCATTTCCACTTCAAAAGCACACTTTGGCTTAACACAAAGTCCACCACATCCAACAAGTACAACATTCACATCCATCAGCTTTTGTTCTGTTATCACTCCAGCATCTCTCAATTTTGTCTCAGCTGCCTCATTTATGCTGCAAGCCATTGAACCACTGTCCAACATTCCGCCCATTTTCACTGAATCACCCATTATCACAGATGTGTAGAAAAGACTGTCACTGTTGCCCACTCTGTGAATGTTCTGATAAACAACAACAACTTCAGAGTCATTACATGAGTCTTTCACAGACGTGTAAACCGTCTTAGCATCAAACATGTCATTGGTGTGGGAGTCTAAAGAATGACCCGTACTAACTCCCTCTGGATACAGGTCCTCTAGTTTCCCTCAGACCGGGATTGGGAGGAGTTGTTTGTGGGGCAATCCTGTCTGGTATGGCCTGGAGCAAGGCAGACAAAACACAGTCTCTCCGACATGCAGTGGGAAATGGTGGTATGACTGGACCCATTACAAACTCTACAAGCAGCTTCTCTGGGACGCCTGTCTCGCGCTGTGCGCTGAAATCTCCCACCTCGGATGGGCTGGGAAATATTGCGCTGCTGCATTTTATCCATCAGCTCCTGAAACATGTCGACCATTCGAGTGAGAAGTCTATCCTCTGACTGTTGGAGGTTTTGAGCAACAACTGGGACAGAGGCATGGCTTGGAGTACGTTGGAGCTCACCTTGAAATGGGACAGGTGCTGGAGGAGAACAAGGAGGAGGATGACACCCATGGCGCTGAGCATGGAGAGAGGAAAGTGAGGGGCTTGAAGCATGGCGCTGCTCTGACAACGTCAGACTTGAAGGTGGTGGAGAGGTCTGCTCAGAGGTGATGGTGGTGATGTGGCTTTTCAGCAGAGCAGTGCCAGTTGATCTGCAATTAGCCCTCAGCTCTCTCTGATAATCATCAATCCTCAGATGAACATCACGTGAGGTCCACTCATGAATTGGCTTACACTTTAATGTGCAGGACAGCTCTGGGTCGGGGCAGTGCTTGACAAACATAAGGGCCACTTCATCATTCATATTCTCTGTCTGTTTCCCTTGTCTGTGTAACCCTTCAAGAGCTAGATCTGCTGCCTTGTTCAGTCTAATCCAGTAGTCGACTGGGTTTTCCTTGTGTTTAGGTAGAGTAGCATAAAAGTCTGCGAGTGGGAGACACGAGGGAGCCTCACTGAAATAGTGAACAAGCACATTGTATATCAGTTGAGGTTTACGTTTAACATCAAGTGCAGGATCACTACGCAGGGCAATCTTTACAACATCTCTGGCCTTGCCCATTAAATGGCTCATAATTTCTTCTGCTTGGTCATGCACAGGAATCTCTTGTTTTCTGAGATGAGTTTTAGTCATGTCAATCCAGTCCTGGACTGAGTTTTTGTCAGTGTCGTCACCTCTGAAAGACTGAAGTCCTTTATCAGATTTAAGATGGACTGTCACATGTGGGAGGTCATGTCTATTAACGTCACAGTGTGTGTTCTGATCGGGAGAAGTAGTCTGATGGTCACCAGTCATATTTACAACACCAGCTGACATCAGCTTTGTAACAATGCATTCACCTATTTGAGCACCTAGCTGCCCTACCATATCTGTGAGATGGCGAATGACATCAGCATCACTGCCAGGTGTGGAAGTGTGGGGACCATCAGTTTTTGGCAAACTAGGACTAGCAAACGTATCCATTGTTATTGTAGCATCTGCTTTCAATTCATCAAATGTACTTGCGTTGTGTGTATTCATAAAGAAACAGAGAGGAGTAAAAGCAGATTAATCTGAAGAACAAAAATTATGTACACATTTTTTTTTTTTTTTGTCCGTTTTCCTTTGTCGTTTTAACCTGACCACACAGTAATCTTGATTGCAGAACAGGACGACAGCATCCACGGCGATGAGCATCAAGCTGATCTGTAGATCCGACAGGTCACGGCACCAGTGTAACGGCCTCGGTTAGGGTATATGAAGGACGACTCACAAGATGACTTCTTTTTCACAATTTATTGGCTCCTGTAGAACACAATGCACATTAATTGCCTTTTGGACTCCTCTTAGTGCACTTCTTCTTCCCTCAGCAGTGCAAAACGAGACTGAGCACTTCATTCACCAGAATGATCTACATAATGTATTTAGAATACATTACAAATACATTACTTTAATATTACATGAGGTATTTTGCTTAGTGTGCACATTACTCACAACAAATCCATAAACACAGTATATATGTTTCCTTAAAGAAAATAGCATAACAGCAACAAATCCATAAACACAGTATATATGTTTCCTTAAAGAAAATAGCATAACAGCGACACCCGGTGGGCTGAATGAAAAGTGTGTGGTAACCGAGACAACGAAAATTACATGAATAAACAAAAGGAAAATGCATACCTGTAGAACACAATGCACATTAATTGCCTTTTGGACTCCTCTTAGTGCACTTCTGCTTCCTAAACATACAAAAATACAGTGTTCACTCTACACAAAAGGGGCGCTGAAATCTCCGACGAGCTACATTGTTCACATGACACGGCCCTCCAGCCGTGGTAAAATGGCGGCTAGAAACTGAGTATAAAAAACACTGTTAAAAATTATTTTAGCAGTCAAACTAACACAAAACTGCTACTTAGCATTATTGTATTAACATCAGACAATATGCATTGAAAGTTATAACTTAAATGATTCAATTTCCAAAGAAAACAGTACATTAGCCTAGCAGCACATTTCTACACAACTTACCCTCAGCAGTGCAAAACGAGACTGAGGGAGACGGAGCACTACGGAAGCTTAGGAGGTACAAAAGGGATAGTGTGCAGGTAGGGTCATTTCCACAGGAAACGTTCGCAAAAATAAAGATAAATAAAAATAACTCCATGAGATAAAATTCACAGATATTCAATAAAATCATTAAATGATAAATAAAATTCACAGATGCTAATTTTGAAAATAAGAATTATTAAAGTGCATTTTTAACTCCGTTACATATGTATATGATATTTAGTGAAAAATGTTTAGATTTCAGTTGTCTCACCAAGTCTGAAATTACAGGTACAGATAAAGCAAAGTTGTGGATTGTGTTGTGAGCAAAGCAATGCGAGCAAGGACAATAATGCATGATTGCTGTGTGTGTGGATCGCTGTGTGTGTGTGTGTGGATCTGTCATGTGCATTTGTGGATTGATTTGTGTGTGTGTGTGTGTGTGTGTGTGTGTGTGTGTGTGTGTGTGTGTGTGTGGATCTGTCTTGTGCATTTGTGGATTGATTTGCGTGTGTGGATCTCTCGCGCATTTGTGGAAGGTTTTGAGACGGTTTTCACTCCATACATTTTGTATGCACTAGATTTGGTATTTGTTCAAAGGATACATGCAATATGTTGGATGGGTTGTATTTATATGTGAAATATTAGTTAGACTCATTTATTTATATTTATAAAACACAATACATATTTGTTACTACACTGCATTTTCGCTCAAATTTACCTTTGTACTTGCACATTGCTTTCTGTTTGTTTGCTAGTCGAGTTTTCCTTTGCAAAGCAGATCGAGTTTGTTTGCAAAATGCTGCATTTGTTTGTTTAATTATGGCACAATATTAACTCCATACTTTTCATGTGCTTGTCCTTCGAACAAATAAATCGGTCATTCACTTGTTCAGAAAAAAATAGGATTTTTTTAGCAATATTCTCATCAGTGTTCATTCAGTTTTTACATTTTTAAATCTGCATATTTATGATATTTTAACCTTTATAAAGAGCATTTTTCCCTAATCATTTTAAATATTTGTTTAATCTTTCATTTTAAATTCTTAAATGTTATCAATAAATTCAATTGGAACAATAAGACACTAAATGGCTGTTACCAATCAAATTAATTCATTTACACTGAAAAATTACAACTGCATTAAATAATGTTGTGAGATTGTTTCAAATATTTTTTGAATATATGAATATGACAAATTGGAAAGAATGATAGCCTACGGTACTTTTAAACACGAAACTAAACCACCAGTAGAGGGCGGCAGGTGACCGTCTTAATGAGTGAGTTATTGAGTCATTTATTCAAATGATTCGTTCAAAGCGCTGAATCATTTTTTTTTTTTTTTTTTTTTTTTTTTTTGCGCTGAATCATTCAGGAATGTGGTTATGTTTTCCGGTGAGATGCGCTGTGGTTCTGCTGTGATCTTTGTTTGGAACTATTTTCGCTGCTCAAATAGAACAAAAACAGTCATTATTGTGTCTAAAATGTAAGTGACTTGGTATTAATTACTTGTTTATTGAACTGTCTGTCATATGAAATCAGTGTCACATTTTCAATCGTAGCCTAATGGTATTCAGCACTCGTGGTCGTGTGATGTTGCTTAACTGTATCATATCATATGTTATAAATATAAAAACTTAACATGAATTTTTTAACTGCTGTAAAGTTTCTTTGTGTGAACTGAGCTCATTTGTTTCCATTTCTCCTCATGAGGCTGCTCAAGCCTCAACCGCACAACCTTGTTACCGTCAGACAGTCAACGGCTGTTTGCGGATTGGTTGGCAGTCTGAATGTCGGCAGATATTTTTTTTAACGATAATAATCTAACAATTAAATTAAATTTTAAGTTTACAAATATTGTAAGTAAACAACAATAGTCCAAGTTTAGAAAACATATTTTATTAAGACTTTAAAAAATAATTCTGCATCTATTTTTTAGGTACCGGCACACCCTGGCACAACCATGGCTACGCCTATGCCTTGAACACAGAGACAATCATCATTTAAATAAAAACTTGATTCTGTAAATTACTACCAACAACAATTTTATCACAGCATGCAATTTCTTTCTTAATGTCTTCAACTAATTATTGTTATCTGTGTCTTATTTTGGCCTAATTTATAATAGGCTATAATTTCACATATGCAGTGTTTGAAATTATTTCTTTATTTAGGCTACATAATTGCTTATTTATAATTTTTGAATAGGCTTTGGTTAGCTAAATTCCATAAACTAATGAGCTCATTTAGCCCACCATATCAAATGCAAAGTTCAGAGACTTCATCACCTATTGTGTGATATTTAAGTTAACCAATCTGGCACTGGGCCTTACCAATGATGTGGATCATGTGTAATTTACTGAATCTGTTTTGTTGCTCTGACTGTGTACAACTTTATCATATTCCACCCATCTCTACATGTAGGTGAAAGTTTTGAAGTTTTATTTTGGAGAATTTGCATTATTCAGAAGAAATGGGCAACATAAAATCCCAACCTGGTGAGTCTCTCTCATTTAACAAAAATCAATAAGCAGCTTAAAGGAGAACTCTGGTCAATTTTAACATTGAGCTCATTTTTTTGTACATTTGGAGTGCTGTCAATACAGAGAACAACGACAAAAATCGGTGTTGCCTACACCGAGTTATTCTATTTTTAAAATTTGCACCCTGTTGACTTCAATGGGGCAAGTACTAAACCTGCTTTTAGCCTCTTAACATCCTTGATGTGTCATTACAAGTGCACAGAAAATGTGAGTGATTCCTTCAGAGTGAACACGAGTGAATCTGACTGCAGTAGATGTGAAAGATATGGATAAAAATGATGTTATTTAAGCCAGCGCAAATACCTGTGTTTACATCCTGTTTTCAGTCGAAGTCAACAGTAGTCGATTGCCGAGTTCACGCGCGTGATCATATGTAACTAAACCTATGCGCGTGAACTCGGCAATCGACTACTTTGGACTTCAACCGAAAAACAGGATGTAAATACAGGTATGTGCGCTGGCTGAAATAACATCACTTTTATTAATATCTACTGCAGTCAGATTCACTCGTGTTCACTCAGAAGGAATCACTCACATGACCTGTGCACTTGTAATGACACATCAAGGATGTTAAGAGGCTAAAAGCAGGTTTAGTACTTGCCCCATTGAAGTCAACAGGGTGCAAATTTTAAAAATAGAATAACTCGGTGTAGGCAACACCGATTTTTGTCGTTGTTCTCTGTATTGACAGCACTCCAAATGTACAAACAAATGAGCTCAATGTTAAAATTGACCAGAGTTCTCCTTTAATTACATCTCAGCTTATAAAGTGTCATATAGGCCTACTAAAAAAAATTATCTCTCACAGAATTTGAAAATCCATGGAGAAAATTTACCTGGGGGTTCGTTCAATATGATTTTAACATTTTAAAATAACATTCAGCTGACTTAACACATATTTACATTTTCTAATAAAATAACTGGATTATCCTTTTCTTTAGGAAGGAAAAGAAAGACAACTTGAAACAAGGCATTAAAGGGATTGAACCATACAAAAAAGATCTGAAATGCTTGAGGGTCTTATTGGTTGGACCCAGTGGTTCAGGAAAATCAAGTTTCATTAACTCTGTTAATAATGCCTTCAAAGGACGGATAACCTGCAGTGCACTGAGTGACAGAATTGGTGGTAAAAGTTTCACTGTTGAAGTAAGTTTTTATGATGTGTGCTTGCTGATCATTTTTAATTTATTTTATGTTTAATTACATATTTGTGTTAGTTTAAATTATGTCATGTAATATATCTTTGTAGTACAAACCATTCGAAATTGAATGTGGAAATTCAAGTTTGAATGTAGTCTTCAATGATGTCATGGGACTGGAACCAGCCCGTAATGTAGGATGCCCTGTGGAGGACATCGTCAAAGCCATTCATGGTCACGTCCGACCTGGTCATGTGGTAAACAATAAAAGCCTTTAAATACTCGCTTGATAAAACAGTCTTTAAACATACTTTACACTGATTATGGCAAGCTGTTTTAACATTTAATCTTTAAAACCTACTAGTCTCTATTTTCATGCTACTAGTACTTATTTTTTAGACACTAGTATCTTTTCCATTAAGTACTAGAACTTATTCATTAGCTAGTGCTTATTCTTTACTAATGCCTATTCATTAGATTCTAGTGCCTATTAAATTGGTACTAGTACTTATTTATTAGATACTAGTACTTATTTATTAGATACTAGTACTTATTTCGATAGTGACTAGTAACTATTATTTTGTTACTAGTAACAAATACATTTTTATGTCATTGACTTCTATGGGGATCTGTCATTCAGATATCAACTATTCAGTTCTGACTAGTGTGTATTCCAACTGTGACTAGTACGTATTAGATACTAGTAGTTATTCATTAGGTACTAGTACTTAGATATAGTACCTATTACTAGATAGTAGTATTGTTTATTCAATAGATACTAGTAGTTATTAAATAGATACTAGTACTTATTCAATAGATACTAGTACCTATTTATTAGATACTAGTATTTATTCCAAATGTTACTAGTACAATTTTTTATTTTACTAGTAAGATTTTTTATTGAACTCTCCAGTGGCCGTTCTGACTAGTCAAAACATAAGACGAGTAAAAAGGCAGCTGTGACTAGTAAAATAAGAATAGTTACTAGTAACAATTACAAAAGATAATAGTGTCTAATAAATAAGTACTAGAATCTATTGAATAATTAATAGTAGCTAATGAATTAGTACTAGTATCTAATATATACATACTAGTCACAGTTGGAATACAGACTAGTCAGAACTGAATAGTTGATATCTGAATGACAGATCCCCATAGAAGTCAATGACATAAAAAAAACCTAGTATAGGTACTATCTAATGAATAAGTACTAGTATCTAATGAATAGTTTAATAGGCACTAGAATCTAATGAATAAGTACTAGTATCTAATAATAAATACTAGTAACTAATGAATAAATTCTAGTATCTAATGAATAGTTTAATAGGCACTAGAATCTAATAAATATGTACTAGTATCTTTAAAAAGGTAGTAGTACCTAAAGAGTAAGCACTAGTAGCTAATGAATAAGTTCTAGTACTTAATGGAAAAGATACTAGTATCTAAAAGATAAGTACTAGTAGAGACAGAAAATAGAGACTAGTAGGTTTTAAGGATTAAATGTTAAAACGGCTTGCCATACACTGATGCCTGTTTGTCCTCTGTCTTGATCAATCATAGTTTAATGCAGAAAAGCCACTATCTTCAGAGGATGCAGACTATGTTAAGCAACCAACAATCTCTGATCAGGTCTTCTGCCTAGTATATGTTTTAGCAGCTGACAGAATCCAGTTCGCAGAAGAAAGTGTTTTGGAAAAGATCAGAGATATCCGACTTCAAGTTAAATCTCTTGGTAAGACCGATAGGTTTCTATTAATAGTTTAAACATTTTCATTAAAAGGTATGTATTTACAAAGCAAATTTGCAGGAGTTTATACAGTTATTTTTTGTATTTTATGAGTAAAAGTTACAAAGCAGATTATTAACTGTAATTTGCACTTTTCTAGCTTCACTTTTAACTTTCATACTTTTTTGCTACTTACATTTGTTTTCATATTAAAAAATGTGATAATTAAAAGATTATTAAAAAAAACTTAGAGCGCATATTTGTAATATGTTACAATGTTAATACATAAAGCTAATATAATATTAAATATAATTTAATATTTCACCAAATAGAAATACATAAAAAAATCAATGTATAAAGTATATTCAGAATATTCTGCATATTTTACAGCAATGCCCCAGGTCATGGTCTTGACAAATGTGGATCAAGCATGTCCATTAGTGAAAGCTGATTTACGGAGGATCTACAACAGCAAAAAAATCAAAGAGAAGGTATATTATGAATTCAAATAAGTATTCACAAGTCTCAGGCTCCATATTCTGTTGAGGACATTCAAGTTTGTGCCTGACATCATTGACTTTTGTTATCGTAGATGGAGTGGTGCAGTATTACAGTGGGTGTTCCCATGTGTCATGTCTTTCCAGTGAAGAACTACCACGAGGAAATTGACACCGATGATGACATGGATGTTCTGATTTTACAGGCATTAACTCAGATTATACAGGTGGCTAATGACAATGCAAACAATCGCTCAATCAAGTCATAATTTAGATAAATGGGATTTGAGTGAGACAACTGTCTTATCCTTCATATGGTGATTTGAACAAAATATTGATTTTGATTGATATAAAAATGTACATGACCAAATGTTTTTTGAAATACCAAAGTTTAACAATGTGCAGGGTCATACATTTTTCTATGTATTTTTCTGATTTCTGATCTGAGAAAGTCAAGAGACTTTTAAAGTTCTATTAAAACGGATGATATTTAACCAAAACACTTGATTTTTGAGCATAATTTGAAATGGCAATAAGAATCAATAAGCATCTACTCACCAGTATTCCTGACCAGAATATAAAATCATGATTATTAATTTTTGTAAATAAGCAAATAGACTACACTTTCCATATCAGTCAGTCATGTTCGACGTTACATCAACATACTGATGTTGTGGGTTCTCACTTGGGAGCCCAATCACCTTCAAGTAGTAACAAAACAAGCCTATGGACATTGGCGAGTGATATTTGCATGGCAAGCCACTCCCCCGGACATACGGGTATATAAGCTTGCCGGCAACTCACTCGTTCATCTTTTTGCTTCAGAGCCGAACGGTTGATTATTAGCGCTCTGCCAATCTACCAGTATGTTCCTCCGGGCCTCTGAAAGGTCGTGTAAGGGTCAGTCTGCTGTATATCATGTTGAGATGTGCTGGTATCTCCAGGCTCTAGTTCTCTGCGTCTATGTTATTAGACACACGTTGCTTTATACAGTCTCACAACTCCAGAGTGGTAGAGAGTCCATCCTCTCTCAAAGAGTGTGGTTCCAGAGCCCAAGCTGTGCGTAGAGGTGATCCCGACTATCTCTAGTTGGAACCTCTCAACCTCACGCACAATCTCAGGCTCCTTCGCCGCCAGCGAGGTGACGTTCCACCAGGGCTGGACTGGGACAAAAAATCGGCCCGAGCATTTTGGCCCAGACCGGCCCACTATATGATCATAAACACCACCCATCTTTGCACGCCCTTAATTATATGCATACTCCTATTCCTTAAAACCACTAATGCCATGTAATGAGTGAGTAGGGGAACGAGTGAGAGTTAACAGATGAAATAAGATAAAATTTGACATTTATTAGTTGAACTATACTCCACAGTGCTGAATCCTAAAACAAGCTATAAGCTGCATTGGCATAGCAATACCAGTGTTTCTCACAGGATCTTTGGTAAAACTGTGGTGGGTGACCTCGGTCCTTCTAGGGGGGTTCGGGGGCATGCCCCCCTGTAAGAAAGTTTTGTGCATTTTAATGTTAAATTTATCAATCTGGTGCACTTTGAGAGTTCAAAATTAAAAGCTCCAACCCATATTCAGTGTGCAAATTAAACAAAGAAAAATTCAAACCTCTTTTAGTTACAGTGTCTACATTACACCTACTACATAATAGTTATAATATTAATCCAATGACAGTAATAGCCATATTTTGTAAAACAAATGCACCAAAAAATAAAGGAAACTTTCATAATTAGTGTTGTACCAATATCTATACTTGAAAGAGATAAGCACATGATCTTTTATTTTGACGCAAACTGCATCAAGCTTTTATTTTGCCGGAAAACATGATTTACAAACGCCTCTCATTAAATTTCTAGTGAATTGCGGTAATCGTCAACTATGCAGATGTGGAAATAATCTGTAACTGGGTTATGGGTTCCTACACTCATGACATGGCCTGTGTGTTTTGAAAGTAGTTCTGCTTACCGCAGGCTCTACACTCTCTCATCTCTCTCCTGATCCTCCTCACTATCATCATCACAGGAGCTGATGAAGGGCAGAGAACATATATTTTGACACATAAAGCGTCTGCTTTAAGGGCCTGTGAGGGACCAAGCAGTCAAAGGCAAAGGACACAGGATTTCCAACCAAAAATTATTTATTAAATGAAAAAAAACAAAGTTACGAATTAAATAACTTGAAAAACTGACTGAAAATAAAGTCAGGTCTGGGCCCATAAGAATGGTAAACTAAAGAAAATTACACTAAAACAATAATCAAACAAACAAACTAAACAAAGAAAACATGGCCCTCAAATGCCACACGTGGGGAAACTTATATACACCAAGGACTAGTCCATTACACACACATAGGGGACAACAAACATCAATTAAACACAGTTAGAATGAATAAAGTAATTCATCCACAAAAAAAATAAGAAATGGGTCATGATGAACAAATGAGTTATATACATAAACAATTATAATAAACAAAAATAAACAAATAAACAAACAACCCTGCATGTCTGTGTATGTGGTTTAGTTCCCACCTTGCTGTGTGGCCGCGTTGTCGGCCATCACAGGGCCTGTTTCTATTTTTCACGTTATTTCTCTGCACATTCCTTGCGTTTCTTCTCCATCTCACTGACTATTCTGACAGATACACACTGACGCTGCTGCACGCTCGCTCACTCGTTTAAAGTTGTGATTGGACCAGCCCAGTGTCAATCAAGGAAAGAGCCAATGGGCTGCTGATCTGCATGTTTCATGGGCTGGTCTGTCAGAAAAAAAAACCCAACACTGACTTTTTTTGACCAATGCATTACACCGGCACGAACCCAGCGCCGCCAATTAAGCAAAACAAAACCAAACGAATGGGCCGCCGATGTACACATTTTATGGGCCGTAAAAAAAATAAAAAAATAATAATAATAAAAAGTATGTATGAGTATGAGATGTATCGGCCCAAAAAGCACGTCGGCCCACCGGGAAAATGCCCGTATGCCTGATGGCCAGTCCACCCTGCGTGGTCCCTAGAGCTAGTTTCCGTGTCCAGGGATCGTGTTGTTGAGGCACCCGCCTTCGACTGCCGCCCGGTCCTCTAGGCACCGGCCCCTAACGGTCCCTCCTGCAGGTGGCGAGCCCACGGGAAGGCGGCCTCACGTCGCTTCTTCGGGCTGAGCCCGGCCGGACCCCGTGGGGGAAGGCCCAGCCACCAGGCGCTCGCATACGAGCCCCAACCCCAGGCCTGGCTCCAGGGTGGGGCCCCGGCTGCGCCATACCGGGCTACGTCACGGCACTCGATTTAATGTTACTCATAAAGGGTTTTTTGAATCACTCTTAGTCTGACCCGTCGCCTAGGACCTGTTTGCCCTGGGAGACCCTACCAGGGGCATATAGCCCCGGACAACATAGCTCCTAGGGTCATTCGGGCACTCAAACCCCTCCACCACGTCAAGGTGGCAGTTCAAGGAGGGGGTAAATTAATGAATACAATTAGATTAAAATAAATAAATGGATTAAATCCATTTAAATAGATTAAAACTAGTAAATAAACAACAAATTAATTAATAAATAAGAATATTTAAATAAATAAGTTACTAAATTAGTATATATATATATATATATATATATATATATATATATATATATATATATATATATATATATATATTATAGTGTATCTGCTAGTATTTACATTGATCTCAATTTATGTATTTACTTATTTTAAACTTCTTTATTTATCTATTTAAATATTTTTATTTATTAATTTATTTACTAGTTTTAAATCTATTTTTATTCTATTTTTATTTATTTTAATGTAAGTTAAATTACTTACTTTTATACATTTTCTATTTACTTACCAGCTTATTTTAGTCTATTTTTAATGTAAATATTTTATTTATTCATATAATTTTGAAGGGAAAAAAAGGTTCTTTTAAAAGCTGTTCATTGAAAGGTTGTTCTGTGGAAAACTTTTTTTGTGGCTTTTTTTCTTTCTTTAGTTGCTGTCTTTGTTTCTGACACTTTATTCTTTATCAGTATTTTTGCACTTTTTTTCCAGCATCCACTTTATAAATATTTAGTCTCCATAAAACAGTAAGTGGGGAAAAGTCTTTATATGTGGAAAAAGTATTAAAGTCTGACGTCTCAATGCAAGAAAACATAACCTTTCACTGCACAATATCTCTCCAGATCGCAGAAATCCCGGAGGATTTCACAATATTCCCTATTTTCAGCTTGTGGTCACCTGACACATTCCCTTTAATATATATATATAAAGTATGCATTTATTTATTTGAATCTATTCTTATTTATTTAAAAAAAAATATTCAGTACATTTTTACTTATTTATTTATTTACTTATTTTAAGCTATTTTTATTTATTTTAATCATTAGATATTATTATTTATCCATGTATTTATTCACTTACTAATTTATTTACTTATTTTAATCTATTTTTATTTATTTTAATCAAATTGTATTAATTTATGTATTTACTTATTTTAATCTATTTTTATTTATTTTAATCAAATTGTATTAATTTATGTATTTACTTATTTTAACCTCTTTTATTTATTTATTAAAAAATATTTATTTATAAACAATTTTTATGTACTAATTTAGTTACCTATTTTAAACACATTTTTAATATTTATTTACTCAAATATGTTTATTTATTTATGTACTCATTTATTTACTCATTTTAATCTATTTTTCATTTACTTTAATCAAATATTTTAATGTTTTATTAATTTGTGTATGTACTTATTTTAATCTATTTTATTAATTTATTTCTATTTATTTATTTACTTATTAAAAATAAGTTTATTTTAAACTTTTTATTAATTTACATATTTGTATTTCTTTTTTTATTTGTTTATTTACTTGTTGTTAATCTATTTGTATTTATTTTACTTCATATATTAAAATAAAAAGTACAATTATTTATTTATATACCATTTTAATTATTTCGTTTACTGGCTTATTTTAGTCTATATCTCTCCCAACAGAATTCCCAATATTCCCTATTTGCCTGAAATTAGTTTCATAGACAAATATTATCTAAAATTCTGCCAAAACACTTTACAAACTGAACATTAAATAAAAACACAAATAAATCTCCACGGTGTTTAAAAGCAGAGCTGGAATCGTGACAAAAGCTCAGATATGATGAGAGAGTTTATCATTTTTCATAACTGCATTATTATATTAACATGTGCAAAAGAATCATGATGAAGAATGAGTTGATGTGTTTAAACCCTTGACT
>CM043364.1:1157500-1172500 GCA_023718395.1 Leucaspius delineatus | reverse complement strand
TGCTCCTGTATGTTCATTTAAAGTATTGAAATATGAGAGGCATAAAATGATGATGACGGTGTTATTTCACCGTGGATATGTTCTGAAATTGTGCTGTTGAATAAGCAGGTTTAAGGTCAACTGCTTATTTTTCCATTGCGGGTCACAAAGTGCACAACTCCCCCTCCCCCCATCTTCCGTGTCTCAATAGCTGGTGAGCTCCCTACCTAGACAGCACTCAGGAAGCCAACCTAATATTGATTTATTTCAAAATTATTTATTGCAAAATCAATTTATGACTGATTGACTGTATAAAATAAGTCAATAACGAGAACGAATAAAATTTTAATTTACATAAATTGCCAATTGCAATGTGTGTGTTTTTTTTGGTATTTTTCAATTGGTGCATTGCTCATACATATATATATACACACACACACACACACACACACACACACATACACACAGGTGTTTTGGCATTTTTAAATACAATTCTGTATAAAAATGCCTTACTATTTAAAATGTAAAATAAATAATTTTGCATTTTTAAGTTTTGTATAAATAATTATATATATATATATATATATATATATATATATATATATATATATGTGTGTGTGTTTTTATTTTAAACAGTAGCCTAAAGCATTTTTATAGAAAATGGAAAATGTTAAATTATATATAGATATATAATTTAACATTTTCTATAAAAATGCTTTAGGCTACTGTTTAAAATAAAAACATGTCAATGTCCAGTAAAAATGCCTTACTATTCTCTGCGTACAATATAAATATTATATGCTACAGAAATAGTAACAGTAGTATGCTAGTGTAGTGTGCTATTCAGTCGCTGTCTAGTTAGGGCGCAGTGTGTGTATGTGAACACTGCCCGCCTCGCGCTCTCTCTCTCTCTCTCTCTGCTGTAGTGTGTGTGCGTTACTGTCTCTCTTCCGACGCTCATTCTGTGAGAAACACACAGGAAACTTGTCTAAAAAACACACACGATCGACATTTAAACGTGAACTTTGGCACACGAACCCTCGATTATCGTCTCACGTCGATGTTTTAACGGAATACAACGATCGCAAACCGCTGAGGGGAAATCTGGCTGGAGAAGATGGGTGTAAAGTCGCAGTTTGCACACTGAAGTTGGAGGATATTTTCCTAGTGGAAGTGAAAGAGAAGCGGGAACTTGAATCTTGGCGGTAAGAATATTAGCGTCTGAACTTTTCCTGTGTGGATTGGAAATCTCTGTGAGGAAACTCAAAGATCTGCTCGACACGCACCACGTTTGAACTTTACTCACATTTGAAGCATCTAAAGTCTTATTTCCGCCATGTTTTGTGTTGGTCGACCACCTCAGTAAGTGATATACACTTAATAGAGCTCATTTCGTGTTGTTTTTGTCCTAAAACACGCTGAGGGAAGCGGCACATGCTTCAGGATGAGCGGGTGGGGGAGGGGCGAACTTCACTAGTTACTTACAAATAGATAGTTAGTTGTTGGCCTACTTAAAATATTAAGTTACTGCAGCAAATACGCTCAAAACAATGACCACGTGACACATTTTTGAGTCTTGTTCTCAAATGCAAAGTAAATCAAAGCCAGACACATTAAATAATATTCAAATGCAAAGTTAATCAAAGCCAGACACATTAAATAATATTGTTATGGTACAGTTTATTGACCCTTTATGTGGTTTTTAATGAGTATACAGGAGGGTTTCTTGGGTTAACTGTATTGTTAACTCTACAATATAAATTATCTAAAGTTGTTAGTTTATTAGTTTATCAGTGTTCAGCTGAAAGCCTCCATCACTTGTTGATATCAGTGATTTAGATGCTTGAGTCACATGACAGCATTAGATTTTGTTGGCCTACTGTACTACAGTACAGCTCATTTCTAAATATTTGTACAGAAGGTAAAAGTTTAATTTTATTGAGTTTTAAACACCAGACATTAGGTCAGATAATTCTCGTGCAATAAGATTCCAAAAATAATTTATATGATTATATGATTTCCCTCTCTCTAATTGTCACTGTTAAGATAGAAGCTCGGTTATTGTTTTTCCCAAACCTGCCGAACTGCTCACATCATCCCCACAGGCCCACATGGATTTTGCTGATTTTGGAGAAAAATATCTCTTACCGATAATCAAATTACCCTGAAATATATTAATCGTTAAAAGATCGTGATCTTTTTTCAAACGCCCACGTGATTTTATTCCTAAACGACAGATTCGTCTCTGTCTATTAAAACCTTTGACAAAATCAGCGAACATTCAGATCTGAGAGCCGTTGTCATGTATAGATATGATATGAAACCGCTTTAAGACATTATTTCTGTCTTATAATAATTCAGATTATGACAGAAGCACTGGATAAAAGTTAATAGTTCGGATATAATCACTGATGTCTACGGTACCGATCACCTTTTGAAAGTAACTTGATGCTTCAAAAAATAAAGATTGAATTAATTACATTGTTACACCAGTAGGTGGCGACAAGAATGTGTGAGTCATTGAATCATTAATTTAAAATATTCGTTCAACAATGCTGATTCATCCAGTAATGAAACAAGTGAAGTCTTTATGAGTGAGTCATTGAATCATTCACTCAACCTGATTTAAATAGACTACTGAAATTAATATTTTGTCGGAACCTCTTGTGATTTTTGTTTCGTCTATTCAGAATCATGATCTCTAAAATCGCATAAGTCGTGCAACTCGATGAAATATTGAACATACAAATTAGCACACTATACAAAATCTGGTGTATTACATGATTATACTCGTACTGTACCCTAGTGTTTAATTAGATGTAGGCTATAGTGCAAGCGATATAGATGTTTTGATGAACAATTCCACTATTGATGGCCGATATAAAGATATCACACTATTTAATTTAAAGATTTATATTTATTGTAAGATACATTTTAAAAATGTATTTCATCTCAGATATTTCACTGGTTTGAAATTGCACTTTCTAGTGTAAAATTCATTGACCACAAAATGGGAACTTTGTAAAAAAAAGTTCATGTTTTTTTTTAATGCAAATCGCAAAATATAACTTCTTGTGGAATTATTGGGAGAAAATGTGTCTTACTAAAAGGCAAGCTGACAGCATAATCAAATTAGGCAGAAATATGAAATAATAAAAAAGTAACTTTTACGTTATGCTTCTCAGTATTCGTCCACCTCTCATTGCAGTGCATTATGGGATTGCTTTCTCTGCAAAGGATGCATGTAGAAAAGTCGATTCGACATGTTTTATGTCGGATGTAGGGATGTAAACGGTTAATCGATTATCGATTAATTGTCGACAAGAATTTACTCGATTAAATAAAATTATTGTCGGTTAATTGAACATTGCGAACGTGCACGAGATTCTCGCGGGCGGCGAGAGACCCGACACAAACTTGAGGCGGTAAAAAAGAAACCAAACATGAGGCGGTCAAAACGGAGGGGAATGTGGGAGCATTTCAGAAACAGAGCTGCCAGCCCTCACGCATCACACCACACATCCATTATCTCATGCACAGAAAAATCGCGAAGCTAGACAGAGGCGGGGTGCGTTTCCCGAAAGCATCGTTGGCCAACTATGGTCGCAAGTTCATCGCAATGTCCACTGAACTCTATTGGTAACGACGGAACTTGCGACCATAGTTGGCCAACGATGCTTTCGGGAAACGCACCCCAGGTTAGCAATGATATATAAAAACTCAGCTCTCAGATTCTGTCAATTTTATTACGAAATTCAAACAATAAATACCGTTTTGGCGCTTGTAAATGCTATGTGACAGATCCCTAGCGCACGTGAACCGATCATCTCAAACGTTACTAGCTAATAGTAAAAAAAAAAAACACGAACACTGTTGAAAGATACAGTACAACTTACCGAAATGTATATTTCTCATACATAATATCGATCAATCAGTGTTTTTCATCAGCGTGAATAGGTCAATAACACAGCTGGAGAACAATTATCTCACATTTACCTCAGGAAAGCCATTTAATGAACATAATATAGGCTATAGCACGTAGTTGGCAAGAAAAAAAATAGCTATAGAGAGTATTTTTCTAAATATGTGTTCTATATTACATATTTATTATATTTTTACTTGTATCATTAAATAAAGTTATTATAATAAATAACGCATCATATTTAATTATTTTTAACCTTAAATAATACTACCAGCTGTTAGGGCTTTCTGTATGTTTACAGCATTAGGTGAGTTGTTGTTTTTTTTCTTGAGAAAAATTAATGTCTATCTTGTGTAGCCTACCTAATATTTATCCAAATGAGTCAATATTAAATAAAATCACAATACCGGTAATTGAATTGAAATAATAAAAAAGCGTAGCTTACCAGAAATTGTACCATGTAAACATTGTAACATGTTGTCGCTAAACCTAATAAAACTCTTTAGTTTTTAAAATGTTTAGTTACTAAAATGTTAGTGACAATCACAATACACTTATTGTGATGCAATTTTTTTTTTACAATTATTTTTACATTTTTTTATGTATTTTAATTTTCTGTGCATAATTTATTTTGTTAAACTACACAAATTCCATTATCTGTACCGTATCCCAACTGTTACAATAAAACATCAGTTGAGCAATATAACATGCATTTTTATTCAGTATATAAGCAATATTTTGCTTTTTATGTTAAAGACACTATTGATACCGTGAGAAATTTACATTCTCAGGAAAATAGCCGCTTATCAATTAATCGTTAATCGATCGATAAGGTCAATCAACTAATGATTAATGAATTAATCGATAATTTGCATCCCTAGTCGGATGTAAGCTAAGTATGCTCAGAGGGAAAGGCACAGTGTTGTTTTTAAAGATATGGTTTTAAGGCATTATAATATAAACATTATGAATTATATTCATTACGTTGCGTTCGATTCCCACGCCTAATCTTCATAAGTTGATCACATCCACTCCCACGCTTCAGCTCTCGCTGTTATAAATAGCTTTAGAGTTGTAAATCATTACAGGTTGGTTGACTGAGTTAATGGTTAATAGGATTGAAGAGAGAGAGAGAGGGAGTTGTGGTCTTGGGATTTTCTCCAGGATTTGAGCAAATCCAAATGCCAGAACGGCCTAGTTTTGACTAGTGTCTGTAAAACTCCTCATGGGTCTTTCAGTGCTTATAATAAACCAGACAAAAGGCTTTGCATGTTCTGTTTTTTTTAACCCATTTTTATGGCTGCATGATATACTGAATATTCATGGTATGTGTGATGTAAATGATGCATAACAAAGGCTGAGTTTGGTGACATGTTCTTCTGATTTCTGAATAATATCTCTGCGTACAACAATGATTGTTTGGTACAGGCTCATTTAAGACTGTAAAGAGACATTGTTCATAATGATTATTGTGGCTTATTGATGCTGAATACATATATGAGCAGATTAGATCAGTTTGAATTTGACTATAATTTTGATTTAAATATGTAAACTGCTTTAACATAAAGACAATACGGCTGAACGGTACAGTACAAAAGTTTGGGGTCAGCACGATTTAAAAAAAAGAAAAAGACACATTGAAGACACGTTCAGTTGTTTAAAGGGGTGGTAGGCCTATAATGCCCTTTTCACAAGAAGTGAAATAAGTCTCTGATGTCCCCAGAGTGTGTGTGTGAAGTTTTAGCTCAAAATACCCAACATATATTTTTATATAACATGTTAAAGTTGTCATTTTTTGAGGGTGAGCAAAAACGTGCCGTTTTTGTGTGTTCCTTTAAATGCAAATGAGCTGCTGCTCCTGGCACAGGGGGCGGAGCTACAACACCTCGTGTCCTTTTACCTCACACACACACACCAAGCGGGAAGGAAGTCGACCGGAAGTTGAAGTCGGCCGGAAGTCGAAGTCGGCCAGGTGCCGCCACCTTGAGCGGAACTTCACTTGCGTTAGCAATCCCATTGACTTCCATTCATTTTGGCGTCACTTTGACAGCGAATAACTTTACATCTGAGGCGTTTGAAGACTCCATTTGTCCATTTTTTATTTCTAAAGAAACACGACAAGTAGGCTAACGATTGCGTCATAACCAAGCGACTCTCTGTCGCACAGTAGAGACATTACCGTATGGACAGGAGGAGAAGCTCGCTGGCAATCGGGGGGACATAGAGGCAAAATGACAATATAATTAATTTTGATTCAGAATGATTCAGATTTCTCTTGGCACAGCTACTAGAGGACAGACGGGTTGCTCACGTGGTCCGTGTAACGCTTTGCTCGGTTTGAGTCTGCGCGTCAGGAAAGGAAGTGCTAAGAAATCGCTAAAAATGGGCTTCACTTGTCTCAATTGAGTCCCAATGGGGTCGCTGTGTCCATTTCTTTTACTGTCTATGACCCACACACACACACACTGAACATTTCAAAAACTTTTAGCCTTTTATGTTCAAACCGGAGTCAGACAAAGATGGAGAGACTCAAGAAGAAGTGACAACATGTAGAATACAACATTACATTTCTGAATGATTAGTTGATGAGTTAATGTAGCTTATGTATGTGTAGTTATCTTCTAGTCATTGATTAAAATATTTTGTCATGATAATCTATTAAAGGAGAACTCCGGGGCAGTCCGGGGAACTCCATTTTTTTGTACATTTGGAGTGCTGTCAATACAGAGAACAACGACAAACATCGGTGTTGCCTACACCGTGTTATCCTCTTTTTAAAATTTGCACCCTGTTGACTTCAATGGGGCAAGTACTAAACCTGCTTTTAGCCTCTTAACATCCTTGATGTGTCATTACAAGTACACAGGTCATGTGAGTGATTCCTTCTGAGTGAACACGAGTGAATCTGACTGCAGTAGATGTGGAAGATATGAATAAAAATGATGTTATTTCAGCCAGCGCACATACCTGTGTTTACATCCTGTTTTCAGTCGAAGTCCACAGTAATCGATTGTCGAGTTCACACGCATAGGTTTAGTTACCTATGATCAAGCGCGAGATGAGCTCAATGTTAAAATTGACCGGAGTTCTCCTTTAATCGCGTTCCTGGGGGCGGGGTTTATCAGGGTTTTTCCTGGGTCAAAATTGTTCTCCGGTGGTGTCTGACCGACATGGTCATCCACACACAGCACAGAGTACCCTAGTCCCACATGATCCGCAAGCCCAATATTGACAATAAATGTTAAATTTATGAATGTTCCTCGTTGTTATTATTTGGGTTGTTCATTCTTTTTCTTTTTCTTTTTTTGGGGGCCATCATTTTCTTCCAGACTGTGGCTGACAATTATTCAATTTTAAACCTCTTCCAAATTATATATAGAATATGCAATTATCAGACACAGATATTACCTGTCACTCTCACTGTCATCCTCTCTTGCCCTCTTTGCAAAAAAAGCTGTGATTTTTCCACGACTGGCTTTCATTGTTTTGAAAGATAAAATCCTTTTTTGATAGACCTGATAATTATTAAAATTAGCAGCTAGCTAGCAACAGCTTGATTTGTGCTTTGATCTAGTTCCATCTCACTCCAGTCTAAGTTTAAACTAAATGATTTTATAGGTAATTTACTACACGTTGTCATAGGCCTATACATACTGTGGATTATTAAGGCTAAATTTTACTAAACACTCTTGCTAAATAAGGTAAGCACACTTACTTTCTCATTTCAGATGTGTATGTTCTTCTAAGTAATGAACTGTTATACACCGATTCAGACACTGACGGGCAGACCAATTGCTTTAACCATTCATTATAATGAATCGGCTCAAAGGAGTCATTAGGTCGCGAATCGGACTTTAGCGGACCTGTTGTGTGGGACTCCTGGCTGTTAGGACATTCGGCTGCATGTGCGGACTGCTCGTCACAAGTTGTAAGAGAAGATAAGGCAACTTTTTTTTGACTGCAATTCACACCCAGCGCTAATTCAGCAAAAATATTCTCTGAATGCACCTCGTGAAACATGGATCCGGTCTTCCGACCTTTAGGATCAGTTGATGCGAGGGAGAGAGTTCCCGCGCGGGGGTGGGGCGCTGTGATCGTTCTCTCCGTCACTCCGTCAGTAGAGCCCGCTTCACTCACAAAACCCAATTACAGATCAAATAAGGCTTTGGCCTTAAAATTTCAATGTAGGAAAAACCCTGTTTATGTAAATTTTAGGGTTAGTGATGTCACTAACCCGTGAAGAAGCTCATTGTAGTCTCTACCAGCCGTTTGTTGTAGTCCTTAAAGGAGAACTCCGGTCAATTTTTAACATTGAGCTCATTTTTTTGTACATCTGGAGTGCTGTCAATACAGAGAACAACGACAAAAATCGGTGTTGCCTACACCGTGTTATCCTCTTTTTAAAATTTGCACCCTGTTGACTTCAATGGGGCAAGTACTAAACCTGCTTTTAGCCTCTTAACATCCTTGATGTGTCATTACAAGTGCACAGGTCATGTGAGTGATTCCTTCTGAGTGAACACGAGTGGATCTGACTGCAGTAGATGTGAAAGATATGTATAAAAGTGATGTTATTTCAGCCAGCGCAAATACCTGTGTTTACATCCTGTTTTCAGTCGAAGTCAACAGTAGTCGATTGCCGAGTTCACGCGCGTAGGTTTAGTACGCGAAGGGGCGTCCATCTTTGTTTACAGTCTGTGATTCGAATGCATTGCTTGATATTTGATACCCGTTCGAATTAGATTTTTCTCAAAAGTGCCAGCCCTACTTCCCATCATCGTGTTCAGGCTCCGCCAGGACATCCCTACACTTCCCAAACCTTTCCTCGACCGCACGTTCACATTGCTGTTTGGCCTCCTTCATTTTGTGCTTCAATTCTTTCTGTAAAAGGTTAAAATCATATCTATCTACATTTAAACAAGCTATTTTTTTAAAGATTTAAACAATGTTTCAGATGTTTTGTAACCCAGGGCTTGTTGTTGGCGTCACACCTCACGTGTCTTACAGGAATTAACAAATCTACACACCCAGATACTGAAGCATTGAGCATTTCTACATCATTTCCACAGTCCTTAAAAAATACATTCCAGTCTGAAACTTCAAATCATCCGTTCAGTGTTTCAGCGGATCACAGTCCCACTCCCGGGTAGTGCTAGTCTGCACTTTCTCAGTTTTAAATTTGGCTTATATCGAGGTGGAAGCAGAACAGTGTGTAAAGCTGTGTGTGTGTGTGTGTGTGTGTGTGTTTAAGGGAATGTACTGATGACAAATCACAAGATCAGCCAAAACAAAACGGGTGCAAACAGGCTTTGAGACACACACTGCCGTTCACAAGTTTGGGGTCGCTAAGATTTTTAACGTTTTAGAAGTCTCTTCTGCTCAACAATATTTATGTGATAAAAAATACAGTAAAAATTGTGAAATATTATTATAATGTAAACCATCTGTTCTCTATGTGAATATACAGTAAAGTGTAATTTATTCCTGTGATTAGGCTTGGGTATCGAGTATCGATTGGAACCGGGACTAGCTTTTCGATTTTCCCGGAATCGTTCAAAAGTTTAAATTTCGATTCCTAGTTTCGATTCACAGTCCGCCGACCGGAAGAAGAAACCGCTGTCTAAGTTACCAATTTGATCATTTCTAGCCCTATTCTGAACTGAATTAACTACCTAATCGATTTCAAACTGCCAAGTTAACTCGCTGAACACTGACAGACAACTATAGCCTTCCCCACATTAGTTAAACATTTGTAAACTGTAACGTACACGGCATGGTAAATGCGTGTATTACTAGCACAGGTGTCAGCGTATATGGATTGTTATGCTAAACTGCGAACCGATACATTTTATGAGACACTGTGTGAGTTGCCTTAACTCACACAGCGTCTCATAAAATGTATTCAGAGCAAACAACCCTGACGTTAAACCTTAAAAACGTACTTATATGATGTTTTCTTTTTCTTTGGTATCTTGCAAGTTGCAACCATATTCTATCGTACTCTGCTCGTCCGACTCACTCACTCACACACACGCACACTCACTCACTCACAGAGACTCACTCACAGAGACACACACACACACACACTCACTCACACACTCACTCACACACTCACTCACACACACACACACACACACACACACACTCACTCACTCACAGAGACTCACTCACAGAGACTCACTCACACACTCTCACACACACACACTCACTCACTCACTCACTCACACTCACACACACACACACACACACACACACTCACTCACTCACTCACTCTCACAGAGACTCACTCACACACACACACACTCTCACACACTGTCTCAAACACTCTCTCTCATTCTTGTGGTTTATTTTGGCTCTACTTGTACCCTTCCTGTATACCCCGTTATACTCATATCTCCAGATTTATGGATGACAGGATTTTCAATTTTCAATATTCAAAGCTGTGACATAGTTAATCTGGTTAATTTCTTCTTCTTCTTTTTTTGGCTAGTAGAAGTTCTGAATTGGCCGTTAACTTAAAAATGTTGTAGCCAAATCGGTCGGTGGGTGAAAAAGTTCATTTCAAGCCCTGATTGTGACGTCATTTCGAACAAAATCAGCCAAAACAACGTTTGTTTCAGGAGTTCGAAACAGCTTTCCAGAACTTTCCAGAAAAGTGACATGGGAAACGCCCCCTAGCTCTCATTGGTCCGTGGTGATGTAACAGGTGGGTGTGGCTCTGAGACTCCGCCCCCTAACTCTCATTGGTCCGTGGTGGTGATGTAACAGGTGGGTGTGACTCTGAGACTCTGCCCCCTAACTCTCATTGGTCCGTGGTGGTGATGTAACAGGTGGGTGTGACTCTGAGACTCCGCCCCCTAGCTCTCATTGGTCCGTGGTGGTGATGTAACAGGTGGGTGTGACTCTGAGACTCCGCCCCCTAGCTCTCATTGGTCCGTGGTGGTAATGTAACAGGTGGGTGTGGCTCTGAGACTCCGCCCCTAGCTATCATTGGTCCATGGTGGTGATGTAGCAGATGGGTGTGACTCTGAGACTCTGCCCCCTAACTCTCATTGGTCCGTGGTGGTGATGTAACAGGTGGGTGTGACTCTGAGACTCTGCCCCCTAACTCTCATTGGTCCGTGGTGGTGATGTAACAGGTGGGTGTGACTCTGAGACTCCGCCCCCTAGCTCTCATTGGTCCGTGGTGGTGATGTAACAGGTGGGTGTGACTCTGAGACTCCGCCCCCTAGCTCTCATTGGTCCGTGGATGTGATGTAACAGGTGGGTGTGGCTCTGAGACTCCGCCCCATCTGTCAGTGAGAACATAAGCACTGAAGAGCTGCTCTATTGTAGGAATTAAAGTGTGACTCTCACTGAAAGAAACACGGACACTGTTTTTTCATACGGTAAAACGGCTTCAGTGTAAAGCGATCCGTTGAATAAAGTGCTGTGGGGATTCCCAGAGGCCTGGACTCTTGCGGGCTGGTTGTATATAGAGTATATGAGCATTAACTACTCCAGGACGTTCATATCCATAATTAACCTCACGCATGATCCCAGTTTCTCCAGAGACCGATTTGGCCGGTTGGATCCAGGGCTCGGGGTCTGGTTGGTTGATGTGGCTCAGTTTACCCCCGCTGGTGGTTTTTGTTATTCATATTTCATAATATTGTAACTCTGTTGCCAAAGTATAGAGATTAGAGATTTTTATTTGAAGTTTTAGTGAACTCTTCATTAAAAAAAAAAAAAATCTATGTAATTCCTTTAATTTTTCATTTGTTTGTTTAATTTTGTTATTTTAGCATATGTTATTTTGGCAACTAGCTGAAATAATATACATGTATGTGTTTAGACCTCCAGTCTGTGGTTCTCCGAGCGGTTGTCAGATTCTCTGAATGAGAATATAATGTGTAGTTGTGTTGAGATTATGAGATTATGAATGTAATGTGTAGTTGTGTTGTGTTGAGATGATGATGTAATGTTGATGATGATGTGATGTGTGTGTGTCCTGTAGGGGGCGCTCCTCCTCTGAGCTGAGTGAAGATGAGCATTACCAGTGATGAAGTCAACTTTCTGGTGTACAGATATCTGCAGGAGTCAGGTAAACACTGTGTGTGTGTGTGTGTGTGTGTGTGTGTGTGTGTGTGTGTGTGTGTGTTTAAGGGGATTTACTGATGACAAATCATCCGAAATCACAAGATCAGCCAAAACAAAACGGGTGCAAACAGGCTTTGAGACACACACACTTCCGTTCACAAGTTTGCGGCCGCTAAGATTTTTAATGTTTTTAAAAGAGTCTCTTCTGCTCACTAAAGCTGTAGTTATTGGATCAAAAATACAGTAAAACAGTGAAATATTATTATAATGTAAATCATCTGTTCTCTATGTGAATATACAGTAAAGTGTAATTTATTCCTGTGATCAAAGCTGAGTTTCAGCATCATTACTCCAGTCTTCAGTGTCACATGATCCTTCAGAAATCACTCTAATATGAGGATTTGATGATCAAGAAACATTTATGATTATTATCAGTGTTGAAAACGGTTAACCCTAACCCTAAATGTTGAAAAAATCCCGATCCCAAACTTATATTTGAGAAATTACCCCCAAAATATAAGTTAGTCATTATTTTGTGTAATGAGAAAAGCATCAAATAGGCATTACAGAAAGTAGCTTTAGAAAGAGACACTGAGTTCAACAGAGTTTCTCACACACACACACACACACACACACACACACACACACACACACACACACACACACACGTGTTGAGGCTGAAGGCCGTGATTGTGGCATTTTAATCGGTATTTAGATCCATTTACAGAACAAAACAGTTTCTCTCTTCAAAATATCTTCTTTTAATGTCCTTGCAAAAGGAAAGGAAGTCATACAGGTTAGAAATCGACACGAGTAAATGTAAAGAAACAGAGTTTTAATTTCTGGGCAAACACCCACAGCACACACAACCCTAGTCACCTGTGATTGGCCCGGCCGTGCGTCACTCAGAAAACAACAGGCCAATCAGAAGAGAGGCTCATGAATATTAATTAGACAGGCCAAACTCGACCTGTTCTCGGCAGAGCTCCTGAGGAAGAGCTGTAAATATATATCGAGATGTTTTTGGTGCTTATACCGCAAATATATATTCTAAAGGACATCAAAACCTAAAATAAATAAAACTCCAGAAAGGTGTACAATATGGGACCGTTAAACAACATGAAAGCATGGATGTGTGTGTGTTGTATGAAAGCATGGATGTGTGTGTTGGATGAAAGCATGGATGTGTGTGTGTTGGATGAAAGCGTGGATGTGTGTGTTGGATGAAAGCATGGATGTGTGTGTGTTGGATGAAAGCATGTGTGTGTGTGTGTTGGATGAAAGCGTGGATGTGTGTGTGTTGGATGTGTGTGTTGCAGATGTTGCAGATGTGTAAAGGCCTAACCCCGTGTCCTGTCCTCTGTGTGCCGCAGGTTTCTCCCACTCGGCGTTCACGTTCGGCATCGAGTCTCACATCAGCCAGTCCAACATCAACGGGACTCTGGTTCCCCCGGCGGCGCTGATCTCGGTCCTGCAGAAAGGCCTTCAGTACGTGGAGGCCGAGATCAGCATCAACGAGGTCAGACGCCACATAGGACACACTGCTGTCCATCTCAAACTCTTTGCCTCGCTTTAAAAAAAAGTAAAAAAAAAAAATTTTGAAGAAAAAAAAAGTGCGATGAAAAACACTTGCAATAGTTTCACTTTGTAATGTCATTATTTCATATAACAGTAAGAGAGAATAATTATACAGAACTGAGCTTTTAATTTAAATAAACAAAAATATTTAAATATTTCAGTGATGCTTTGGATGAACAATACACACACACACACACACACACACACACACACACACACACACACACACACCGCAGTGAGTTGTTTGCGTGCGATGTTTTAGTATCATTGAAAAACTAAAATAGTTTTATAATATTTTTAATGTTTTTATTTAATTTTGTATATGTCTGAATAGTATTTATTTTTATTTTAGTTTATTCACATCAAGTTAAACTAAATGTTTAAAAAAAATGTAAAAAGTAAATGTTTTTTTTTATAGTTTGTGTTAGTTAATTATAATAACCCTCTGAACATTTGATATTAAAAAAGAAAACGTTGAAGCCTTGATCATAAATGCTTGATTTCTCTAGATCGTCTGTAAGTCATATTAATAAATAGACTTGTATTTAGCTGTTGTTTTTTTTTGTTTTTTTAAATGCTTAATTATATTCCGGTATAATCTACATTTTCACTGCCTAAGAAGCGAGAATAAGCAATTACAGAAACACTATAAATGTTGTTGTGTTTTAGTATCATTGAGAAACTACAATAGTTTTGTAATATTTTTAATTGTTTTTTATTTTGTGTTTTTATTTTTTAATATGTCTGAATAGTTTTTATTACAACAAGTTAAACTAAAAATATATTGTTGAATTTATTTTATTTCAAGGAATGAAAATGTTTTTTATAGTTTAGGTTTTAGTGAACTATAATAACCCTGATCTGAACTTTTGAACATTTGATATTAAAAAAAAAGAAAACATTTAAGCCTTGATATTAGATGCTTACATTTATCTTTTATTATTACAATATTTTATTCATAATACATAAATAATAATTTAATAAAATTGTGACAATATATAAAATAATAAAATCTTAATGTCATGGAATATTTTTTAAATTAATTTGTAAAAATTAAAAATGTTCTAATTTCAATCTTCAATCAAACTTCATTGAACCGTGAATAAATCTAAGTACTTCCCAAAGGATTGCTCTTTTCCAGGATTTGCTGTGTGTGTGTGTGTGTGTGTGTGTGTGTGTGTGTGTGTGTGTGTGTGTGTGTGTGTGTGTGTGTGTGTGTGTGTGTGTGTGTGTGTGTGTGATGGTGATGTTGTGTGTGACTCTCTCAGGATTTGCTGTAGGTGTGTGTGTGTGTGTGTGTGTGTGTGTGTGTGTGTGTGTGTGTGTGTGTGTGTGTGTGTGATGGTGATGTTGTGTGTGACTCTCTCAGGATTTGCTGTAGGTGTGTGTGTGTGTGTGTGTGTGTGATGGTGTGTGTGTGTGTGTGTGTGTGTGTGTGTGAT
>CM043364.1:1035000-1155000 GCA_023718395.1 Leucaspius delineatus | reverse complement strand
ATTGGATAGTGTGCTGGATATCCTGTATTATAATATGCTTTCCTGTATAATATGCTGGATATCATAGATAATATGTAAAACTCTTGTTCTGTGTGTCGTGTAATCGCAGCTCTGGCGACTCGACGGCTCGCATATGGAACCTGAGTGAGAACAGCGGCTCGACTCAGCTGGTCCTGCGGCACTGCATTCGGGAAGGAGGACAAGACGTTCCCAGCAACAAGGACGTCACCTCGCTGGACTGGAACGTGAGTGTGTTGCTTCTAGGGGTGTGTGAAATCAACACACACACACACACACACACACACGCACACGTACACGCACACACACACACTCTCACTCACAAACAGACACACATTGCCATTGTAAATTAATTTAACCTAACATTTGAGGGCCGGAGGCTCTGAACTCTACAGAAAGTATTTGGTAACACAGTAAAACACTGAGCTTAACTTGAGGTGTAGATCAAATTAACTTTATTTATTATCATTCATAATTTCTAAATATGAATTATTAAAAAGCAAAACGACTGTTCACAATTTAATCTGTTTCTTTATTTTATTAAATTAGTGAGTTTTCCGACATCTTGAAACTTTTAGTTTTATAAATGGGGGCGATCTCTGAAGGATGAACAATAAATGTTTTGGTCGTCACATTAAAAATAACATTTAAATATGATATTATAGTTTATAGCTGGAAAAAAGATCCTCGTTTAGTAAGTGTTTGATTATTTCTGACTAGTTACTGTAAAGGTCCTTGCACACAGAGTCCGAAATTATCATATTTTTGTAAATATATATATATATATATATATATTATTCTTGTTGCATATCGAATATTGAGCTGTTTTCCCAATGTGGATCATGTTTCATGAAACAACAAGATCCAGTGATCAGATGCATTGAGTTTTAAACCATTAAAAATCGTTCAAATCATCATTTAATATGACTTATTTAAGGATATTTTTAATCTCATTTGGTGAATTGATGGAGAATGTTTCATTACGGTTCATATTTTCCTTGTGTGTCTGTAGAGCGACGGCACTCTGTTGGCGACTGGATCTTATGACGGGTTTGCAAGGATATGGACGAAAGACGGTACGTGTGCTAGCGCTGTTAGCGCTGTTAGCTGCCGCAGCTCGCGCGAGCCTGACGCTGTCCGCTGTTCCCACAGGTAACCTGAGCAGCACTCTCGGCCAACACAAGGGACCCATATTTGCACTGAAGTGGAACAAGAAAGGCAACAGCATTCTGAGCGCTGGAGTCGACAAGGTGAATCTCTAGATGACTTCACAGTGTCTCTGTGATCAGTTTATGCAATCAAACCCAGCTCTATTGATTGAGCCGCACAATAATGCATTAACTTTATGATTTAATAATTCCTGAAACACAATCTCTGCATTCCTCCTGTGTCTGACTGATAGTTTCCACTGGTTTATCAGGTAAAGGTCTTTAATTGTACAAGCGTCCTCCTTCAGCTCGTGCTTCACGTGTCTTTAAATCTGATTTTTATCAAGTAAACGTAAGAATAACGTTGATATATTTAGTTATATTTCAACTTGATTATCCAGACATTATTTATCAGAAAAGTATTAAATATGATCAGGCTTTTGAGGAAGGTTTATTTGTTAATCGCTCAATCATTATTGTATTGCATTGCATTATATTTTAAAACTTCAGAGATTTAATCATAAAACTAAGCTTTAAATATCATCTTACTAAGACATGTTTTTGGCTGATATTAATATATATATGCATTTTATGTAAGTATGTAGTGTACTAGTTGGAAAAATTGTAAAAATGTAAAAAAAATCAATAAGGCTAAAATAATAAATAAACCAAAAATAATTATATGTTTTAAATTAGATTAAAATAAATGTAAATTTATTTAAGTAGAATAAAATAAGAAAATATAATAAAAATAAATGTGAAAATTATTTCAATAAATTAGATTAAAATGAACAGAAAATTTAATAGAGATGACAATGAATAAAAATTAGATGAAATATATTCAGTTAGATTCAAATAATTGTGAAAAGTAATTCAAATAAATTAGATTAAAAGAAAAAAATATTAAATAAATAGTAGATTAAATAAAATAAGTAACTATATTAAAATAAATGTAAATAAAATAAATATTAGATTACAATAAATAAAACTTAGATTATATAATAAATTAGTTTAAAATAAGTGTAAACATGATTATAATAAATTGTATTAATTAAAATAAACAAAAAATGTGATCATACATATTAAATTAGATTAAAATAAATTTGAAATGATTAAAATAAGTAAAAATTAAAAAATTCCAATAAATTTGATTAAAATAAAAAATATATATTTTAATAAAATAAAAGAATTATGAAATATAATACATTTGATTAAAATAACTGTAAAAAATGTTTCAAATAAATAGTTTTTTTTTAAAGAAATAAAATAAATAAATATTAGATTATATTAGCCTCTGAATAAAACTGAGCTCCATATTTGCACTATATCAGACTAAAAGTCTGTAAATATGAAGCTCAACACATGTCCGGCTTCACAGGGTTGGGATGGAGGGAGTTATTCCGTCTTTTTCCCATAATCAGTTGTTCAATTGTTCTCGTTCTGCAGACGACAATCATCTGGGACGCGCATACAGGCGAAGCCAAACAGCAGTTCCCCTTTCACTCTGGTGAGTTCACGACCTCTGAGTATAGGTCAGATGTCAAAGGTCACAGGGTTTTAATCATGCGTTGTGTGTAGGGTTGGGTTGAGTTTGAATTTTAATGATTCTGATTTCAATTCTGCTTATCGATTCCTAATTTCGATTCCAATAAGGTAAAAAATAAGTTTTATTGCAAAACATTACATTTTTGCTGAATTTCATGAACAAAAATCAAAAAGTTATTCAGTCAAGAACAACTGACTTTCTATTTCTTTTGTTTGATTAGTGTTATTATAGAGCAGGAATATTAGGCTGCTGTCACTTTAAGAGCCGCACGGATCCAATACACTGATACACACGAGTCTCTCGCGCTTCAATGTTTTAATGTCATATTGAAATGCTCTCAAAGGAATCAAAATTTCAATTTTATAACAATTATCCGATTCCTGACCTCAAGTATTCGATTTAATTCGATCCCACCGGTTAATCGATGTGTGACAACACTGGTGTCTCCGGCGGGGGGGTTTAAAACGCTAATTTGAAAGCGAAACTAAAATGCGCTCGTCCGCACGGGTGTTCATTATGGAGCTGAGCAGAGCGAGCGTTAGTAATAGTAAGTAATAGGATAGTAATGAACTGAAAACACTCGCTTCTCGCCGCGGACACACACCGTTATGAATGCTCGTGCGCATTTTAGTTTCGCTTTCAAATTAGCGCCAAATCGGGAGCGAGGGTGGGGGGGCGGTTGCTCTTGAGCACCGCTAACACCGTCAGCTCCAGCTATCGTAGCAAGCCTACCGTGATAGAACACACAGTATAATACAGCATCTGTGGTGTTCCCGCAGCTCCGGCGCTGGACGTGGACTGGCAGAATAACACGACGTTCGCCTCGTGCAGTACGGACATGTGCATACACGTGTGTCGGCTCGGGAGTGAGCGTCCACTCAAGACCTTTCAGGGACACACGGTGAGCAGAGCTTAAACACCACAGGTCAACACTGAGGCTCATTAGCCAACATCAACTTAGAGTGATCAACACTTCTGCAGCATTTATTAACAAACAAGTGTTCATCACTGCAATGAGCTCATTGTTTCTGCCTTAAACTATTACATTGTTTAAATTAATACAATTTTAGCTAACTGTGATTTTGTATATGTACATTTCTGAAATGCATAACTTAGTTTCCTCTGATAACAGATCACTGTAAACTGTACTGTGGACTCATGCATTTACTGTAAAGCTGCTGTGAACATGTATATTGTGAAAAGCGCTATACAAATACATGTGAATTGAGTTTAATTGAATCTTAGTTAATACTAATTTCAACATTTAATAATGTCATGTGTTGTTAACATTAGTTTATGCACTGAACTAACATGATCTAACAATGACCAGCTGTATTTTTATTAACTAACGTTAACAAAGATTAATAAACACGGTAACAAATGTATTGCTCATTGTTAGTAAATGCATTAATGAACCTCATTGTAAAGTGTTGCCGAGTTTAACTGTCGTTGAGCGCTACAGATGAACACAGTGTTTGTGTGCTTTCAGAATGAAGTGAACGCCATTAAATGGGATCCGTCGGGAATGTTGCTGGCTTCGTGTTCGGATGACATGACGCTCAAGGTGGGAATTATTTGGCGTTTTATAACCAATCCTTCCCTCGAGGGTCAAAACGACCCACAGCCCTAAAATTATACTTTATTTTTTTTAGAAAGCTTATTTTATTGATATTTTTCTATTTTTTAATGCAAATTTTCTTATTTTTTTATTTACCTTTAAATTACTAGATTTGATCAATAAATAATAGGGCTGTCAAACGATTAATCGTGATTAATCGCATCCAAAATAAAAGTTTGTGTTTACATAATTTATGTGTGTGTACGGAGTATAATTATTTTCTATATATAAATACACACGCATGCATATATATATTTAAGAAAATGTGTTATTTATATATAAATTATTTATATATAATATAAATTATATATAATATAAATATATATACACAGTATATACATGCAAATATTTCTTTAATATATACATGCATGTGTGTGTATTTATATATAGAAAATAATTATACACCGTACACACACATGTATTATGTAAAAACAAACTTTTATTTTGAATGCGATTAATCGCGATTAATCGTTTGACAGCCCTAATAAATAATAAATAAATAGTCAAATTTAAGCACATTCCTCTCATTCTTTCAACTTAAATTCAAAATAACTCACAATTTCATGCATAACCCTTTTATTCAGCTCTAATTATCTTACATCGGGCGTCTTTGCCGACCTCTGGTGGAAAAATAATAATATAACATGATATTTCATGACTCTAGCCACTGGATGGCCTTCAGTGTGCTTTCAGATACACATGTAGACATTATAAAATAGTTTTTTGGTAAAGTTTTAGCATTTCTAGTTAGAATGTTGAGCATTTTTAGGTTTTTCTATGTGAACTGAAGCTTTCCTCACATTCCATTCATTTCTAAGGGGGTCGAATTGACCCGATTTATAACTTTTTTAAAATTTCTCCTCGAATCCATTAATTTTTTTTTGTGTGTGTATTCAAGTGTGGAAAAAGTCCTGGGGTCTTGAACCCTCCTTTGAACACTTAATTTTTTATTAATTTTTTCAACAAAAAAAAAATCCGGATCAAAATGACCCGAGGGAAGGATGAGGGTTTTGTTCTACAAAAGGAGAATAGACCTTTTTTTTTTTTTTTTTTTTTTGTGCATGATGAAATATTAAATATGATCAAATTTAGACCGTACTGACACGTTTCTCTCGCGGCAGATCTGGAGTATGAAGCAGGATTCATGTGTACACAACCTTCAAGCGCACAATAAAGAGATCTACACCATCAAATGGAGCCCCGCGAGCAGCAGTCCCAACGCTAGCCTCCTGCTAGCCAGGTAACAGCATTGAAAAAGCTAATATTTGAGTGCGCGTCTCAGAAACACTGGCGGTTTTATAGCAACAGGAGCTTCTAACGGAGCTGCAGTGACGCGATGACATCATCAATCAGTGATTGGCTCTTTTATTTAGAAGGCGGGGCTTATTCCGCTATATTGCACGTTGCACTTTCTCTCATTCATAGTAATACGAGTGTGTCGTAGAAGTTAGGAAAAGTGTAAAAAATAAATAAATGATTCAAATAATAAACAAACCAAACATTCACTTATATACTGTTTGTATTAAATTAATTAAAATAAATGTCATAAATAAATACAATTATATTTATATAGATAAAATGGTAAATATAATAAAATAAATGAAAAAATGATTCCAATAAATTACTTTAAAGTAAATAAACAAAAAAAATTGGATTACAATAAATAAAAAATTGATTAAATATATTAATTTAGATTTAAATAAGTGTAAAAATGATTCAAATAAATTACATCAAAATAAAAATAAACACAAAATTTGATTATATATTGAACTAGATTCAATAATGTAAAATTATTAAAATATATTAAAATAATTAAATATAATAAAATAAATGTATTTTTTTCCCTCCAATAAATTAGATGGAAGTAAATGCATAATAGATTACAATAAATAAAAATTAGAAGAAATATATTAAATTAGATTAAAATAAGTGTAAAAATTCTGAGAAAAAAAACGTCAGAATTGTGAAATAAAAAGTCGCTTTTGTTACTTTTTTCTTTTTAAGTCTGCAATTGCAAGTTAAAAAATCGCAATTATGTTTTAAAATGTTTTTATTCTGTGGTGTAAACAAGCTTTTTAATTTTCCGAACACAAGGACGATCGTGCCTGAAAACCCCTGGTGTGTTTGTGTTCCTCAGTGCCTCTTTCGACTCGACGGTGCGATTATGGGATGTGGATCGAGGCGAATGCATCCACACACTCACCAAACACCAGGAGCCGGTGTACAGCGTAGCCTTCAGTCCCGACGGGAAGTTCCTGGCCAGCGGATCCTTCGACAAATGCGTCCACATCTGGGACACGCTGGTCAGTGGCATCACGCATTACAGGGCGTCCACGGGCGTTAACAGCCATTCAATGGATTTTTGCGTAAATTAAGGCCTTAAATGGCATTAAAAAGCATTCAATTTTAATCCTACAGGCATTCAAAATTTGAAGGAAATTTTATATTATCAAAAAAAAAATTATGTAATCGGATTACTTTTTCAAGTAACTAGTAAAGTAACACATTACTTTTAAAATTTACAACAAAATATCTGTTACTTTTTCAAATAAGTAACGCTTGTTACTTTGTTTTCCCATTTATTGACTGACATCCTGTCCTCATGATGAGAGAAATCATAAGTGCAGAGGCTGTGTGTGTGTGTGTGTGTGTGTGTGTGTGTGCTGTGGACATGATGGTTATTGTAGTTCTAGACTAAATATGAGCGTGCATTTAGATTTTTATTCTACAGGCATTAGAAATTGAGATGGTTTTGAAGAAAAATTTATATTATAATTTTTTTTCAATATCGCCTTCATAAGTAATAATTTTAATTTGCTGTCGCAAAATATGTACGTTAGTGTGATAAACACGCGGAACCAGTTTGGTAATTGCAATTTTGGTATAGTTTCATCATTGCATCATCGTCAAACTGAATGGTTGCAATTCAGAATTTGGGACATGTCTATTTAAAAAAAAAAAAAAAAATTATATATATATATCCGTGGTTAGTCGTGGGTCATGTATGGCATTACAATTTTAAAAAATGCCAGTAAAAAAGGCTTTAAAAAGCATTGAATTTTATTTGAAGAGATAAAGTGTTTTACAAGTAACTTGAGTTATGTAATCAGATTACTTTTCCAAGTAACTAATAAAGTTACTTTTTCAAATAAGTAACGCAATTAGTTACTTTTTAAGGGAGTAACACAATATTGTAATGCATAACTTTTCAAAGTAACTTTCCCCAACACTGTATATAACCTTTCATGATGATGACGATGATGATGATGATGATGATGACGACGATGATGATGATGATGATGATGATGATGATGTATTTTCAGAGCGGTGCGCTGGTGAACAGCTACAGGGGAACCGGAGGAATATTTGAGGTTTGCTGGAACAGTCTGGGAGATAAAGTCGGAGCGAGTGGGTCGGATGGATCGGTACGTTCGCCTTCTCAAAACATCGTATAAAACATCCTCTGAAACTAATTACAAGGTTTTTAAGATCCTGAGAAACAAATTCAGTCACATGTGTTCAAATGTATATATATATATGAAGAGTTCAGATGCAAAAGCCTCTAAGTGCCATCTGAAATTTTCTTCTAGAATGATCATTTTTATCAAGCTCGTATATTTAAGTTCAGTAATTTCACTTAAATGACAATTCATAGGTAATTTTCATTGCCATTTAAGTGAAAATACTGAACTTAAATATACGAGCTTGATAAAAATGATCATTCTAGATGAACATTTCAGATGGCACTTAGAGGCTTTTGCATCTGAACTCTTCATATACACATTTAAATATATTATTAATATAATACAATCAATTATATTATTTAAATTTAGTGTTTTAGTATTATTTTTACTATATAATAGTTTACTACTATTTTAAATTGGCTTTTATTTTTGTTTATTTTAGGTTTAATTTTTGTTTATTTTAGGCTATTTAGGTTTAATTTATTTTTATTTCACTTTTAGTTTGTTTTAATTTAGTATTAGTTTTTATTTTCTTTATTTCCAGTTAGTAATTTCAGTGCTTCAACTTACTTATTACGGTTATTTGCAAAGGCAACATTTTATTTTTTATTTAACAACGTTTATTTTTTCATTTATTTTAGGTTATTCAGATTTAATTTGTTTTTATATCACTTTTAGTTTTAAGCCTATGGTGCTGTTTGGTCATTTTAGACCTGAAAAATGTGAATATTTTAATTTATTTTTTATAGTTTACTTCACCAGAATGGTACGAAACTTGGTATATTCCATAAATATAATTTAGTACCATAAAAATCCCCTAAAAATACAAAATATTTAATAAAAAAACATTAACAAACTAAAATATAGTACATTAATTTCATTGAAATAAAATAAAAAATGTGGTCATGTGAGGAGCACCAAAGGGTTAATTCAGTTTTATTTATGTCCAGTTAGTAATTTTAGTGCATCAGCTATTTCAGTTACATTTCCAGTTTTAATGTAGTTTAACTTTTCTCCTGATATACAGATTTTATTTTACCCAATGTTTTAATAGTTGTTTTAACCCCATCTTGTTTCTCCAGGTGTGTGTTCTGGATTTACGGAAATAGCGTTGGCTGAATCCCGGATGCAGGATTGTGCAGCTAAAGCCTTCAGCGCGTCTGAACTCGTTTCTTCCGTGGAGCCGGTCGATCGAGATCCGGGAACAGAATCTGATTGTTGGAACCCAAATTGGAGGGAAACGTCCACTGGAGACGGTCAGCGAACAGCTGGAGCTGTGGGTCGACGTGGAAGAGCCGGAGACGTTTCTTTCCAGAGGTCTCGTCGCATGTTTTTGTCCAGCGATGTCACGCATCAGTATCGCTGAGCGCCGCTGATGTTCGCTGGGCTTTTTTACTGCGGAAAACAGATTTTTAACAACCTTTAATTCAAGACGAGGCTTCACGTGTGCGAAAACCTGATCGTTTTCCAACCTTAACGTGTAATACCGCGGTGAATGAAGACGCCGAGTACTTGGGGAAATATTTTATGTATATGTTTGATTCTCAGAGATTAAATATACAGGTGTATAATCTCCCCGCTGGATGTACATTTAATGAATGTAAAGATGTAAATGAGACCACAGATTTTATAAACTGTGTTTATATGTTTATAAAGTAATCAATCTTTCATACTTTTATTTTTTTCTGATTTTGTGGACGAATGCCTGCTGGATCGGCAGCAAACGCGTTATCATGAGATTGTGATGCATGTTATAAGGATACGTGCCTCAAAATCTGTTATCGTAAGTGGGTGAAGTGCATTCTGGGACGTGTTTTAGTTCATGCTTGTATGCATCAACGTTGTGTCCGAATCGGGTGCCACATGATAAAACGACAAGTAATAAAGCGCTCTCTTCCATGCAAATCTGATTTTTTTTTTTTTTTTTTTTTTTCTTATTTTGTTGTTGATTGGTTTCTTTTCTGTGGCGCTGCGCTGGGAAGCTCCGCCCACCGTGAAATATCATTGGTCCAAAATCCTAATTTACATGAAACAATAAAGGTGTTTTGATTGATTTTGAGCGAGTCGATGTACTATCTTTACTAAGGAATTACAAATGCACACAATAGGATAAACAAAACATCTTAACAATACTAAAGAATTAAAATAAAAAAATGAAATAAAGTTGAATAAAAACCTTCCTCGCTAAACCTGAACACCTGACGTGTCAATCACAAATGTTTGGACCAATGAGGTTTCACCGTGGGCGGGGCTACTCACATCACTGCAGAAATACAAACCAACCAACCGTCAAAAATCAAACTCGGATTCACATGGAGGAGAAGGTAAGCTTTTACTTATTGAAATTAGCGGCAAAAGATTAACCGTTTAACTGAATAAACCCTAGATTATCACTTTATCTCGCATGTCGTCTGATTTGGACACATGATGCAGCAGAAACATGATTGTGTTGTCAGGATGATGTCCATCTACTGATCTGTGTGTGTTTGACCGGTCACGCGCGTTATTAACCCTTCAGGGACTGATGATCGGTTACGTTAGTCCTGCTGTAAACTTTCAAAACTGTGATTGGCGCCTTTTCTCTCTTCGCGATCGTTCGTTATTTAACCGCCACTGCGGGTTTAATTTCGTACTGTACGCGCGTCACGTGCGTTTGACAATGTAAGATGGACGTTTCTTTATTTTTATTATTTCAATAAAACCAAGTTTAGTTTAATGGGGAATTTATTTGAGATGCATCAAAATCATCGCGTTTCTACGTGACGCGGGTTTTTTCCTCGGTTCACCGGAACCGGAAGCCCTTATTGTCTGTGTCAGACTGTTATCTTGGCTCGTCGAGATCCTCGCGGTTCATCCTGTTTTGACGTGTCTCTGCCAAGTATAAAGTTTAACTGTTTCGTGGACAAAACTGTATCCCACTGTCTCGCATTCAGAGGCTCAAATAAATCACTCTATTTTGATATTACGAACAGTCGTGTTTGATTCATTCATATTGCACGCCATGACTTTTGTTTGGAATAATTTATTAATTGAATCATTTACAGCACTGATGATAATAATCATAAATGTTTCTTGATCATCAAATCCTCTTATTAGAGTGATGTGACACTGAAGACTGGAGTAATGATGCTGAACATTCAGCTTTGATCACAGGAATAAATTACTCTTTACTGTATATTCACATAGAAAACAGATGATTTACATTATAATAATATTTCACTATTTTTACTGTATTTTTGATCAAATTCAGTTTTGCATTAAACTGAATTATAATCGTATTTATTATGAATTTTTGACCACTAGTTTATGTTAGTTTTTTTGACAAAGAGGCAAATTATTGATATTAAAACATTAATACTACTTAAATTAAATGTTTCTCTAATCAATGATTTTGTTGTTCCACTATTCAGGAAGTCAAATATAACAATAAAAAACATTACACACTTCATCTTTAATGACAGTATAATTTAATGAAATATAAAATGAGTAAAACATAAGCAACAAGTGTGCTGGGAAATGAATACACTGTATTTTTACAGTGAAATCCTTAAAACGGTGTATTTGTTCATTACAAATAAGTCTGTGTGCAAACATTGATACTCAGATTCAAATCAAAGTCTCGTTCATATTGAATAATGTGTGGTTTTAGAGAAAGTTCAGCAGTGATTGTCCAGAGAATCATTGGCTTGAATTGATTGTAGGAATGCTCGAAGACTCAGTTCTGTTGGATCAGAAGTCGAAGCGTATGAAAGCGTTCAGCGTGTGGAGATCTCCAGCGACGCTCCGCTGGGCTTGACGTCCTCGAACTCTCGCTGTTCACTGGAGATGTGGATTTCTACTGTACTAGACTCTGAATCTATGAGATGAGATGGAGAAGACTCGTTAATGCCATCCCTGATGATGGAGTTTATTATTACATTTACACCAGTGTACAAAAGTGACGTACGGACCAGTCAAACTGACGTCTTCACCCTTTATTCAAATATTATTAAAGATTCAAATATTAAGTAGATTGTTTTATTAGTGATAACGCAACATAATTTTGGTCCAGGCAAATAAATTATGAACATGCAAGATAATCAACCAAATATTAATAACTGATTGTTTGCTTATTCCTGTCGGATATTTATTTTTCTATGCATTTTTTTGCATAGTGAAATAAAACCTGTAGCTGTAGTTTGACTTTTTTGCCAAATAATTTTGTCAGATAAATACCTTAAACAAGTTTAATGTTTTGTTCTTCCCTCATTTTTAATATATATATATATATATATATATATATATATATATATATATATATATATTTTTTTTTATATATATTTTTTTTTGATGGTTAATCAAACTTGCAGGGTCATTAAAAACAAATATCCCTTCCAGACATAACTTTTGGACACTGCTGTGTATGTATATGTATAATTGATAACTGGTCATCACAATAAAAAATTCTGTCACAATACCATAGTTACAGTTAGTGTTACTACATTAAATCCATGGATTAGTGTTGTCAAAAGTACCGAGCCCGACTTCGGTACCAAGTCGGTACTGAAATTTAAAGAAATGTGAGGCTCTGAGCGCAATCGTAAACACCTCTGATTGGCCACTGTGCTCGCACGCTCATCATATGTCTGTGATTGGCTACAGCGCTTAAAAAACATGTTGTAAATATCCATCAATGCCGCTCTTCAGCGAGCGCTCAGGCCGTGTGTCCACCAAAGCGGTTTTTCACGCCGACCAACCGCCACATTCTGCTTGTACAACATCAACAACAAGCATAATAACGGAACAAAATTATATAAAACAAGAACCAGAGCAATTTTTTGCTTTACACTTTACAAACATGCTTAAAGGGGTCATATAATGGCACATGCACTTTTACAAGCTGATTGTACTGAAGTGTGTGTTGGCAGTGCCTGTACACAACCATCATATAATGATAAAAATCCATCCAGTGGTCTTTTTTTAATCTCCTTATATGTTTTCCCCCGTCTCAAATCAAGCCGTTCAACGCCCCTCCCACAATTGTTGATTGACAGCAGCGTTTCAACACAGACCCGCCCTCACTCGTGAGCGAGCTGTCAATCATCATAGTCTGCGTCATTGTTGATACGCTGGAGCGCTGTCTATGAGCAGAATGGCGTCTAAGCGATGGTGGTGTTCTTGGGTGTAATAAGGAACACAGCATCATTTTGATGTTCCTAAACCCGAACCGCTGAAGACGCAGTGGCGGAGTTTGTTTTCGAAGGGAATATTCCCCACGATCAACGTCAATGCTTTCATGTTTGCGCGAATCATATCACACAGCAGACTGCTTTACACACGAGGGTCAGTAAAGCTGGATTTGCTAAGAAGCTGCTCCTGAAAAAGGATCGGCAACTATCCGTGTTCCTGCTGCACCTCCAGAAGAACTGAAGTGAGTGTAACGTTTTATTAACCTTTATATTAATATTTATATTAATCTTTGCAAATCGCTGCACGCTTCACGATGAATGCGGCTGTTTACACTCGGCATGTTTTCTATGTACGACATTCTCAATATAATTCATAATCCCAACGTTTATAATGAACAACGCGTTATGGTTATTGTGTTATTACAAACTGTGTCCGCAGGTGTTAAAGTTAACGTGGTAACACTACACTAAGCTTACTTTAATTGTCGAACTTCTTTGGGGCCGTCATCTTGTTCCGGGTTCGACTCCGGTTCAAATTGAGACGGTTGCACTGATGTGTCCTCAGAGACTCCCGCTGCCATGCTTTCTCCAAAATACACCCTCAACTGTTGTCAAGGCAACACTCCACATGTGGTGTGTCAAAACGCCCACAGAACAGAGGGGCGGAGTCAGCAAAGCTCATTATCATTTAAAGACACATGCACTGAAACGGCGTGCTGAAAACAGAGTAAAATGAGTGTTTTCTTACAATACTAATGAGAATTTTTAATTAAAGTATATTACAAACTTTTCATTTAGACCCTGAAGAATCATATTAGCTTGTACAAAAATGGCATTATATGACCCCTTTAAAAACGTTACATTGTATCAACATTTTTATATAGAAACAATATAGAAACAAACTATTTATGAAATGAGATACTAGTAACACTTCCGCGGATATTCCTGATCACAGCAAGTGTCTCTCAAGCGCCCACAGCTAGGCTAGCGGTTTCAGCTGGCTAAAACACGCTTTGGTGGACGCGCGGCCGTACACACACACACACACACTCTCAAACGCTCCCGTGCGTTGATCATTATAGCCAATCACAGACATATCCGATGAGCTCTTGAACACAACGGCCAATCAGAGGTGTTTACCATTCCACTCAACAGCGCTCAAAGCCTCACATTTTTTAAGTTTCAGTTCCGACTTGGTACTGAAGTCGGTACTTTTGACAACTCTGAGTGTTGGTGATTTGTGGACTTAAAGGCTTCCATAAGTTGTTCATTCGTGGCTCAGTGCTCCTCCTGGCGTCCCCGTCAGCGCTGCGGTTACCTTCGGAGAGCACGCTGATGGCGTCTGACGGCTGTTGTCCGTTAGCGCTCAGGCTCTTCTTGATCTCCTGAACGTGGCTCTGGTAGATCAGCGTCGACCCCACCGTCGGTGTGTATCCGCACGCCGCAGACGTGGAGCCCGAATCCCACGCCAGCTCTCGGCGCCTCTGCCGACTGAAGTCCAGGTCCAGACCCGTCCAGCCGTGGAACGCCAGCGTGTTCAGGAAGCCCTGCATCGGGTTCAGGATCCCCTGAGGACACACAGAACACCTCAGAGACTCGTCCTGATGCTTGTATGATGTTTCGTGGTGATTGGCGGCTGTTGCATGGAAAACATGTTATGCAAGTATCAAATATGATCATCAGTCTTTTGAGGAAGCTTTTTTTGCATTATGTTTTAAAACTACAGAGCTTTGATCATAAAACTAAGCATTAAATATCACCTTACTAAAACATTATTGAGATATTGATATTTATATCAGAGAATGTCTAATAAGGGGAGAACTTCCACTCTCAGTAAACTTCCGGCTTCTGAACTGGTTGCAGTTCCACTCTGGCTCCACATGAGGGCGCTCACAGGACGAGTGCAGTTCCACTCTGGCTCCACATGAGGGCGCTCACAGGACGAGTGCAGTTCCACTCTGGCTCCACGTGAGGGCGCTCACAGGACGAGTGCAGTTCCACTCTGGCTCCACATGAGGGCGCTCACAGGACGAGTGCAGGATGAATGGAGGTCTATGGCGCTATACCCCTCAAAATCCACTTTTCTCAGGATATAATCTTTTGTCTAGTAATTTGAATGTTGTATTTGAAAGGAGATGCAAAGAAATTACACATTGCTGGGTGTTAGAGTCACTTATTTGCTTTAAAAAGTCTTTTAAAGTGTCAATGACGTCATACACATCGTACGACCAGAGATACTGCTTTACGGCAATCCTTCAGTCACTCTGGTGCTTTCAGCTCAGCACTTTCTTTTCTCTCGAGGCATCGACAACACAACTGACACAGGCAAACACACAACACAGCTGACACAGGCAAACACACAACACAGCTGACACAGGCAAACACACAACACAGCTGACACAGGCAAACACAACACAGCTGACACAGGCAAACACACAACACAGCTGACACAGGCAAACACACAACACAGCTGACACAGGCAAACACACAACACAGCTGACACAGGTAAACACACAACACAGCTGACACAGGCAAACACACAACACAGCTGACACAGGCAAACACACAACACAGCTGACACAGGTAAACACACAACACAGCTGACACAGGTAAACACACAACACAGCTGACACAGGCAAACACACAACACAGCTGACACAGGCAAACACACAACACAGCTGACACAGGCAAACACACAACACAGCTGACACAGGCAAACACACAACACAGCTGACACAGGCAAACACACAACACAGCTGACACAGGTAAACACAACACAGCTGACACAGGTAAACACACAACACAGCTGACACAGGTAAACACACAACACAGCTGACACGGAAACACAACACAGCTGACACAGGCAAACACACAACACAGCTGACACAGGTAAACACACAACACAGCTGACACACGGAAACACAACACAGCTGACACAGGCAAACACACAACACAGCTGACACAGGTAAACACAACACAGCTGACACAGGTAAACACACAACTCAGCTGACACAGGGAAACACACAACACAGCTGACACAGGGAAACACACAACACAGCTGACACAGGGAAACACACAACACAGCTGACACAGGGAAACACAACACAGCTGACACAGGCAAACACACAACACAGCTGACACAGGCAAACACACAACACAGCTGACACAGGCAAACACACAACACAGCTGACACAGGCAAACACACAACACAGCTGACACAGGCAAACACACAACACAGCTGACACAGGCAAACACACAACACAGCTGACACAGGTAAACACAACACAGCTGACACAGGCAAACACACAACACAGCTGACACAGGTAAACACACAACACAGCTGACACAGGTAAACACACAACACAGCTGACACGGAAACACAACACAGCTGACACAGGTAAACACACAACACAGCTGACACAGGTAAACACACAACACAGCTGACACACGGAAACACAACACAGCTGACACAGGCAAACACACAACACAGCTGACACAGGTAAACACAACACAGCTGACACAGGTAAACACACAACTCAGCTGACACAGGGAAACACACAACACAGCTGACACAGGGAAACACACAACACAGCTGACACAGGGAAACACACAACACAGCTGACACAGGGAAACACAACACAGCTGACACAGCTGACACAGGCAAACACACAACACAGCTGACACAGGCAAACACACAACACAGCTGACACAGGCAAACACACAACACAGCTGACACAGGTAAACACAACACAGCTGACACAGGCAAACACACAACACAGCTGACACAGGCAAACACACAACACAGCTGACACAGGCAAACACACAACACAGCTGACACAGGCAAACACACAACACAGCTGACACAGGCAAACACACAACACAGCTGACACAGGCAAACACACAACACAGCTGACACAGGTAAACACACAACACAGCTGACACGGAAACACAACACAGCTGACACAGGCAAACACACAACACAGCTGACACAGGCAAACACACAACACAGCTGACACAGGTAAACACACAACTCAGCTGACACAGGGAAACACACAGCACAGCTGACACAGGGAAACACACAACACAGCTGACACAGGTAAACACACAACACAGCTGACACAGGGAAACACACAACACAGCTGACACAGGGAAACACAACACAGCTGACACAGGGAAACACACAACACAGCTGACACAGGGAAACACACAACACAGCTGACACAGGGAAACACACAACACAGCTGACACAGGCAAACACACAACACAGCTGACACAGGCAAACACACAACACAGCTGACACAGGCAAACACACAACACAGCTGACACAGGCAAACACACAACACAGCTGACACAGGCAAACACACAACACAGCTGACACAGGTAAACACACAACACAGCTGACACGGAAACACAACACAGCTGACACAGGCAAACACACAACACAGCTGACACAGGTAAACACAACACAGCTGACACAGGTAAACACACAACTCAGCTGACACAGGGAAACACACAACACAGCTGACACAGGGAAACACACAACACAGCTGACACAGGTAAACACACAACACAGCTGACACAGGGAAACACACAACACAGCTGACACAGGGAAACACAACACAGCTGACACAGGCAAACACACAACACAGCTGACACAGGCAAACACACAACACAGCTGACACAGGCAAACACACAACACAGCTGACACAGGTAAACACAACACAGCTGACACAGGCAAACACAACACAGCTGACACAGGCAAACACACAACACAGCTGACACAGGCAAACACACAACACAGCTGACACAGGCAAACACACAACACAGCTGACACAGGCAAACACACAACACAGCTGACACAGGCAAACACACAACACAGCTGACACAGGTAAACACACAACACAGCTGACACGGAAACACAACACAGCTGACACAGGCAAACACACAACACAGCTGACACAGGTAAACACAACACAGCTGACACAGGTAAACACACAACTCAGCTGACACAGGGAAACACACAACACAGCTGACACAGGGAAACACACAACACAGCTGACACAGGTAAACACACAACACAGCTGACACAGGGAAACACACAACACAGCTGACACAGGGAAACACAACACAGCTGACACAGGGAAACACACAACACAGCTGACACAGGGAAACACACAACACAGCTGACACAGGGAAACACACAACACAGCTGACACAGGCAAACACACAACACAGCTGACACAGGCAAACACACAACACAGCTGACACAGGTAAACACACAACACAGCTGACACGGAAACACAACACAGCTGACACAGGCAAACACACAACACAGCTGACACAGGTAAACACAACACAGCTGACACAGGTAAACACACAACTCAGCTGACACAGGGAAACACACAACACAGCTGACACAGGGAAACACACAACACAGCTGACACAGGTAAACACACAACACAGCTGACACAGGGAAACACACAACACAGCTGACACAGGGAAACACAACACAGCTGACACAGGGAAACACACAACACAGCTGACACAGGTAAACACAACACAGCTAACACAGGGAAACACACAACTCAGCTGACACAGGGAAACACACAACACAGCTGACACAGGGAAACACACAACACAGCTGACACAGGTAAACACACAACACAGCTGACACAGGGAAACACACAACACAGCTGACACAGGGAAACACAACACAGCTGACACGGGTAAACACACAACACAGCTGACACGGGTAAACACACAACACAGCTGACACGGGCAAACACACAACACAGCTGACACGGGTAAACACACAACACAGCTGACACAGGCAAACACACAACACAGCTGACACAGGCAAACACACAACACAGCTGACACAGGCAAACACACAACACAGCTGACACAGGCAAACACACAACACAGCTGACACAGGTAAACACACAACACAGCTGACACAGGTAAACACACAACACAGCTGACACAGGGAAACACACAACACAGCTGACACAGGGAAACACACAACACAGCTGACACAGGGAAACACACAACACAGCTGACACAGGGAAACACAACACAGCTGACACAGGCAAACACACAACACAGCTGACACGGGTAAACACACAACACAGCCGACACGGGTAAACACACAACACAGCCGACACGGGTAAACACACAACACAGCCGACACGGGTAAACACACAGCACAGCCGACACGGGTAAACACACAACACAGCCGACACGGGCAAACACACAACACAGCCGACACGGGCAAACACACAACACAGCCGACACGGGCAAACACACAACACAGCCGACACAGGTAAAACACACAACACAGCCGACACAGGTAAACACACAACACAGCCGACACAGGTAAACACACAACACAGCCGACACAGGTAAACACACAACACAGCCGACACAGGCAAACACACAACACAGCCGACACAGGGAAACACACAACACAGCCGACACAGGGAAACACACAACACAGCCGACACAGGGAAACACACAACACAGCCGACACAGGCAAACACACAACACAGCTGACACAGGCAAACACACAACACAGCTGACACAGGGAAACACAACACAGCTGACACAGGGAAACACACAACACAGCCGACACAGGGAAACACACAACACAGCCGACACAGGGAAACACACAACACAGCCGACACAGGCAAACACACAACACAGCTGACACAGGTAAAACACACAACACAGCTGACACAGGCAAACACACAACACAGCTGACACAGGCAAACACAACACAGCTGACACAGGGAAACACACAACACAGCTGACACAGGGAAACACACAACACAGCCGACACAGGCAAACACACAACACAGCCGACACAGGCAAACACACAACACAGCTGACACAGGCAAACACACAACACAGCTGACACAGGCAAACACACAACACAGCTGACACAGGCAAACACAACACAGCTGACACAGGCAAACACACAACACAGCTGACACAGGCAAACACACAACACAGCTGACACAGGTAAACACACAACACAGCTGACACAGGCAAACACACAACACAGCTGACACAGGCAAACACACAACACAGCTGACACAGGCAAACACAACACAGCTGACACAGGGAAACACACAACACAGCTGACACAGGGAAACACACAACACAGCCGACACAGGCAAACACACAACACAGCTGACACAGGTAAAACACATGTGCTAGAAGAGTTTAGTTTTGTTGTTTTAAAAGACCACGCCGAAAATACACACACACACACACACATGATGCCATCAAGTGGTATCTCTGGTCGTAATCAGTCCTTCACTGACCAATCAGCGTTCATTAGCAGAATGCTAGCGTGTTATGGGCAACAACAACTCAACCTGTAAGAAATCGAAAGGACATAAGTGCTCGTTCATTCAGCTTTCGACCTATAACCCATGTTGAACTTGCAAAACCTACAATCAAATCTGAGATTTCTCAACGGCAATCGGGTGAAAGAGACACATTTAGCCGTCTCGCTCCATAGACTCCCATTCATTCTGCACTCATGGGCGATCGCCCCCAGTGGAGCTCTGGTGGAACTACAACCAACATTCGGTACAATAGGACTTAATAGGGAGTGGCCAGGCTCTCCGTAGACGGGCTCTGGTTATATGCAGTTTGTGTAAGTATCAGCTATACTGTAATAAATTCCACACAGAAGACTTCAAATACTTCTGAATTGAGAATGTTTAGATATCGGTGCAGCTTGGAAACAATCACTGTAAACAATGTTTCAATTGTTTTCAAAAAATCATAATTTTTTTGTAGTTTATTAGGACTTTTTTTTATTTTTTAATGGATTTTTTATGTTATCATCCATGTTTTAGAAATGATGCTTTGGTCAACATGTGTTGTTTCTAGACATACATGTGATTAATTACATTTCTGTAGCTCAAGTCAGCTTTATTTCTACACAGATTGTTTCAAAGCAGTGTCACAGTGATAAACAGGAACATAACACATGACATGTAAAGCAACCAATCACGGTTTGTTGTGTTCCACGTCATGTTTAGGGTCTTGAAATGTAACGTCAATGTCTTTACAATAACAGACCGGAGTGTAAAACTCTTCGCGAACTTCAAATACTTTAGTAAATCCAGCGTTTAGCTGATCCTGATGAGCGTAAACATGACTGCGTTCTTTTTCCATGAGGGGGTTTGGCTTCACGTCTGCTTTATTTCCAGGAGGATCGTTACAAAAATCATTTTGCTTGTTTTTGTGTCAGCCAATCAGCACACACTTACATCACTGGTAATAACTCTGCAGTAGGAGCTAGTTTAGTCCCTTATACCTAAGACCATTCCAGTTCATGAGTTGATTGATATCTGATATGGTACTCACCATGATGAACCACGTGATGAGCGCGGCGTTGCGAACGTCCTTCAGATCGCTGGCTTTAATGTCGTCCTGCATCTCCAGATAAAACAGCAAACTCTCATTGATGATGTTGGGTAGCCAGCTGACGAAGACCACAGACAGCACACTATCAGCTTCAATTCTTAACATTAGTTTACTAACAATGAACAATAGTTCTATAGCATTTAATAACTTGATTGTAACATTTACTAATACGTTATTAAAATCAAAAGTTGGATCTGTCAATAATAGTTAATGCACTGTGAATAGGCCTGTCGCGATAGTCGATAAGTCGATTAATCGCACGATAAAAAAAATGAGCTCGATAATTTTTCCGGCCGCGATAATTCCATTTGCATGCTTGTTTGTTTTCCTCGTCTCTCTCTCTCTCTACCAAAGAGACTGGATAACCACTCTCGCTCGGTTCTTTAGCGTATAGGAGGAATGAACCCTCTTGTTGTCAGTCACATGGTCTTTGTATGGGAAAGCGCCGGCGGGACTGTTTGCGGCGACTGCCGGGAGAGAGAGAAGACGCTAGTTGTGAGTTGCGACAGCGAGCCCTATCACATGAAAATGCGTATCTATACCACGAATGTTATTTCTCGTGCCATTTATACGCCAAAACTAGTTTTTGCGTGCATATGATACGCTCTTTATGGCGTGTAATACGCACGCACTCCTCACCCCTAATCCTAACCAAGTATTTTCAGTGCGTATCATACACGCAATAAAGTGCGTCTCCGTCTTCCCGACAGTACACAATCACTTGACAAAGTAACAGGAGGACAAAGTAACAGGAGTAACAGTGCAAAATTGTGCGATATGGCTGTTGAGGTTTTTTTTTTTTTTTTTACAAAGGTCCTAACTGTCAGTTTTGCCTGTTATGGAATGTATCACTATTTAAGCCTAATGTCTAAAGCCTAATGTTTAATATTTTTTGAAGTGCAATTTTGTTTACATCCATTTTATTTATTAACAGACATTTATTTTGTTAACAGACACTAAGAGTCCATTGCTTTCATTGTTTTTGGTTGTTTTGTTCATTTTTTTGGATATTTAAAATGTTTTCCGTTTTCAATGTTTAATATTCTTTAGAAATAAAAGTTTATAGATCGTTGAAAAGGTGTACCTGCATTATTATGCCATTATAATTATATTAAATGAAAATGGTCTCAGAACGGCAATATTATCGTTTATCGCGATAATTTCTTGAACAATTTATCGTCCAGCAAAATTTGTTATCGTGACAGGCCTAACTGTGAACTATTAGATTTTTACTAACTAATATTAAAAAGATCAACAAAAGCTTTATTACTCACTGATAGTTTATTAAGAAATAAGACCTTATTCTAAAGTGTTACCAAAAATATTTGATTTTTATGAATTTAAGAAGCAACGCAACTCAGTTGCACTTTATTTTAAAGTAGATGTAAGCAGCTTTACAGTGATAATAGGAAATTACAGTGATTAAAATAAAGGTTTTAAAGTAAAACCAATTATTATTCTCTCCATAAACTGCAAAAACAAAGTTCTTCCTCAGTATTTCTGTCTTGCTTTGCAGTACAAATATCTAAACATTCAGCAAAAACACATTTAATTCAGTACGAGCGGAAACCAGCGATAACGCGGATATTACGTCATTGACAGGCGACAAGTGAACAGGGACGGCCATTATTTAAAATTGGAATTTCAATCACACTGTGCAAGTGATTTTTGGATATTTTATTACAAAAATATTTCATATTGCATCTTTAAGTATGTTTAAACGAGACAGAAACAGTGAGGAAGAACATCATGTTTTGCAGTGTGTGATTAAGATGTTCAAAGAGGAGGAATATGAATATGAATCTTACCAGATGACAAACACCAGCATGATCTTAAAGAACCGTATCTTGATCTCCGATCCGAGGCGTCTCTCGTTCTCGGTGTAGATTCCCTGCTGGCCCTTGAGCAGCGACGTCACTGCAAGAAAACACGAGTTCCTCTCAATAAAGTCATGAGTAGCGATATATCATCCACCATATCGGTATCGGCCGATATATGTTCATTTTTAATCTTATCATTTACGGCCCGACATATTAAAGCCGATAAATATTGATTATTTCCTTCAGCTCTTCAGATGCGCACTGTTCATCATGATGGGTTTGAATTGCTTGAAATATGATTGGAATCACTTCAAAAGGGAAAATACAGTTCAGCGCAAGTCTGTCATATCGGCTACATAACATTATAATGAGAACATCATAATGTGTTTGGGACGTGGCTTTTAATGATGAGACTTGTGTTTTTGTAATCAGGCTCTCAAAAATTATATAAAAATGTGGATTTAGATTTATCGGCCGATATATCGGTTATCGGCTTTCAAATATAAAGAATTATCAGTTATCGGTATCGGCCAACATTTTCATATCGGTGCATCGCTAGTCATGAATTAACTGAACATGACCTAACAATGAGCAATACTTATACATCATTAATTAATCTTAGTTTCTAACTAATCTAAGCATTAGTTCACTTCAGAATGAAAATTTCCTGATAATTTACTCTCCCCCACGTCATCCAAGATGTTCGTCTTTCTTTCTTCAGTCGAAAAGAAATTAAGGTTTTTTGAGGAAAATATTCCAGGATTTTTCTCCGTATAGTGACTTCAGTGGGGTCACGATTACCAGTGAGAGTTCCCATCATCACCACCAGAGGGCACTATTGTCATTCCCTAATGAAACTACATTTCCCATAACTCTCTGCCTGGACTCATCATCCCTGATTGCATCCACCTGTGTCTCATTACCTTGTTTAACTCATCCTATAATAGCCTGGTTTTCACATTACTCGCAGAAGTTGCGCTTTAGACTTAAGTGGAATCCATATGTTCGTTTAGCCAGAAGCAAGTTATTTTACTTTATAAAGTTTTAAATATGAATATTTTTCTTAAACAAACTCATGGTTTTGCTTCTGAGGGCCTTTATTAACCCACAGGATCCGCGTGAAGTTCGTTTATGATGATAGATGCACTTTTATCATGTATAGATGCACTTTTATGATGGATTGCTGCACTTTTATCATGTATAGATGCACTTTTTATGGCCATTCACTCCCATTATAAAGCTGGGAAGAGCCAGGACATTTATTAATACAACTCTGACTGTATTCGTCTGAAAGGAGAATGTCATATACACCTAGGATGAGTTCAGGGAGAGTAAATCATGGGCTAATAAGGTGAACTCTCTCTTTAGAGGGCTTGAGGGCAGATTGGCACTCACCGGCGGAGACGGTCCGAGCGAACAGCACTGGATTGACGGCGAGCACCAGGAGCATCGGGGCGTATGTGGTGACGTAGTGCGGGACGGCGTGCTGAAGGCCATTCTCACAGCTCACATGACAAACACACGCTCAGTTCAGATCCACAGTGCAGAAGCGGCTCACATCACAGTCATGCATTTCCCAGAATTCATTGCATTCAATGATACATGTTATCAGTTCATGCAGAATCCAACCCATGACTTTAGTCTTGCTATTATTAAAGGAGTAGTTCACTTCAGAATTAACAAATCCTGAAAATGTACTCTCCGTCATCCAAGATGTTCATGTCTTTCTTTCTTCAGTGGAAAAGAAATGAAGGTTTTTGAGGAGAACACTCCAGGATTTTTCTCCGTATAGTGTCTTCAATGGGGTCCGACGGGTCGAAGGTCCAGATGTGAGTTTCAGTGCAGCTTCAAAGTCTCGACACGATCCAGCCGAGGAATAAGAGTCTTATCTGGACAAACCAGCGGACATTTTATAACAAATTAAACATTTATATACTTTTAACCACTAATGCTGGTCTTTCACTAGCTGTGATGCGACTCACATTACTTGATCAGGTTGAAAGGTCAAGCGTGTTCCGGTTCAGAAAGGTCTCAGTTTCTCCTCCAACTTCGAAATCGTCCGACAATGTTGTTTTACCTTTTATTTATTTATTTATTGTAAATGCTGTTTGTCTTAGTCTTTGCACGTTCGCTTTTTAAACACTAGATCTGTTCTTACGCCTATGTCACGCTTGACCTTTCAACCTGATCACGTAATGTGTGTCGCATCACAGCGAGTGCAAGACCAGCATTAGTGGTTAAAAGTATATAAATGTTTATTTTGTTCTAAAATGTCCGCTGGTTTGTCTAGATGAGACTCTTATTCCTCGGCTGGATCGTGTCGAGACTTTGAAGCTGCACTGAAACTCACATCTGGACCTTCGACCCGTCGGACCCCATTGAAGACACTATATGGAGGAACATCCTGGAGTGTTTTCCTCAAAAACCTTAATTTCTTTTCCACTGAAGACAGAAACACTTGAACATCTTGGATGACGGTGAGTAAATTATCAGGAAATGTTATTCTGAAGTGAACTACTCCTTTAAGCGTGTAAAATGTACACACTGCACCTTTAAGTGTGTGTTTTGGTCACCTGGAGATGGAGGGGTAGTAGAGCATCGCCACGCCCTCGACACACAGCAGGAGCGTCAGACCCCACGTGATCATGTGATACAGGACGATGGTGCTACGACAGAGACACGCGCGTCAGGAAATCAAACTAACATCTGCTCCAGCGTTTACACGAACAAGATGCATGATGGGACACACCTAATGCCAGCCGACCTCTTGACCACTAAGAAAACATCCACCGCGTAACAGAACGTCCACCAGAAGGAGGCGCTGAAGAACAGCTGGATCCACATCTGGAGATCAAAACAAACAACATCCATCCTTTACATTATTAAATTTGCAAAGATAATAAGGATTTTAAATTTTTTTTTTTACATGCATATTTAAAGCATATTTGATAGAAAACAAATGTGAGTTTGATGAGGTAGAAAGGATATGATTTTAAATAAACTAGCAAAATTAGTGTTTTGTATTAATTAATTTTAAGGCTTTAATTTGTTAATTATAATACTTATTTGTGAGAGTAAATGCATAATGTTTAGATTATTAATGTGCCTATAATAAAGTTTACTTTACTTGAACAATTTAGTTATTATTCTTTTCAGTTTTGTTAGTATTTATTTATTTTTATCTTGTTTTCCCTTTTGACACCATTGGCAGATATTTTTTTTCTTGTTTTAAATACAAACTTACTATTTAGTTATTATTGCTTGTTTATATATATATATATTTTTTATATATATTTATTTTAATCTTGTTTTCCTGTAGAATTTCATTTATTTTTCTGACCCCACTGGCAGATATTTATTAGTGTTATAAGTATAAACTCACTATTTAGTTATTATTCTTTTATTTATATTTTAGTATTTATATATGTATTTTTATTTTTTTTTGTCCTTTTGAATTACATTTATTTTTCTGACCCTGTTTACACTTGTTTGATTGTTTATTTATTTTTGGAAGAATATATATATATATATATATATTTTTTTTTTTGTATGTTACTGTTATTTTGGGGTTGATTTTTTTGTTTTTGTTTGTCTTATTGTTAAAAATGATATGAGAGGTTACTTATAATATGATTAATCTTCCATTTTCTGCAACTGTATGTTTATGCAAGTACAAATAACTGCATATTTAACCCCTCTCAGTGATATTTAAGGTACCCATGATGAGACGTCAGCGGTACCGGTCCTGCTCCTCTTACCGCACTGCCGACGCAGAACACCTCGGGCCAGACGTCAGTGCCGTTCCCACCGGAGATTCTGTCCACGAGATCGGGAAGGCCGAGCCAGATCGACGAGCGCACGATGATCCCTGCACAAATGCATCACATCACTCCATCTTTGATGAGGATTTACAGTAGAGTACCGTAAAACATGACAATACTGTTTGTAGAATCTGTTATTTAAAGGTACACTATGTAACTTTTTTTGTTCGAAATTTAAATAATGAGTCAAAACATCATCAGTCCTTCCGCTTTGATTGATCTTACCCTGATTCACTATGGTAAGCCTGTTATAAGCGTTTATATTTTGGATCTGATGGGATGGTTTCCTCAGGAAAATATGTCACTCGCTCATATCAGTATATAGAGTAGCCTACAGTTGCTCCGGCTGCTTTGACGTGTGTGTGTGTGTGTGTGTGTGTGTGTGTGTTGACATGGAGCCGCTAAATCTCCAGCCTCCGGAGAATCTCCCGTTTTAACTAGCGATGGCAGTTTCTAAACACTGCTTCATGAAGCTTCGAAACCTTTACGAGTCTCTTGTTCTGAATCAGTGGTTCGGAGCGTGTCTCAAACTGCCAGAGTCACGTGACTTCAGGAAACGAGACTTCATTACGTCACAACTGTTTCCAAACACATGATGACTGAGAACCAATGAACAAGAGTCTGTGAGTTTTACCTGTATCAATATCCTGGCCGGACTACTGTTGTCAGTGATATAAGTATTTGAATTGAACATGATTTCTTAATGTCTAGTGACACATCAGGGCCATTTTATGATTAATTGAAAATACATTTCTTACATACGGTTACTTTAATAGTTTGGAGTGACGCATACGTACATATAGTATGCAACATATACTAAAGTTGATTGAGTTATAGGCTAATGTTACCGCTACCGCAATGTCTTACCTGGAGATTCAACCAGATAACAAAATATGTCTGGAAACGACACCTCCGGCCATTTGGTTCGGTCATTGACCCAGTTTTTAATTAAATAAGGGCAATCATAACCTATTGCAGTTCATTTTGCAATGTACCGTTGCCGGTCAGGAGGCGTCAATGACTCGCAATACCACATTTTTGTCATTCAAATACACACGATGTTCGCGGTGTTTTCCCCCCGCCGACTCCACCCTCGCCACGCCAGACCACGCCCCCAACTATGACTAGATGCTGACTGTATGTATGACGTGTCACCATGGAAACAATAAAGTGATACATTCTAAATAACGGTCGCCTTGAAAAACTCACGTCTGCGAGAATATTGTAAACTTGCGTGTGAAAAGGTTAAAGAAGCGCTGAACAGAGGAGAGTCTGCTGAACGCGACAGAGCTTCAACATCGGCTCGGCTTCAGGAGACGAATGCTGTAATTACTCGACCACTGTGAAGGCTCGTTTCATTAAAGCTGTAGTAGCGCTGTGCTGGAGTTTACTCTAAAGGAGCCGTGTCTATTAACAACATGTTCTTCCACATAGTGGAGCGGCTAAGTGATATAATTGTTCAGTTTATGATACAAGCGTATCTTGAAATTTCAAGATGGCGGCTATTTTTCAAGATGGCCGACACCTTAGTGGAGCAGTTAAGTGATATAGTGGTTTATTTGGTGATACAAGCATGAAAATTGGCATGAGCAGTCTCTGATGGTCACTAGACAATAAGCCACCCACAGCTACTTGAAATTTCAAGATGGCGGCCATTTTTCAAGATGGCCGACACCTTAGTTGAGCAATTAGGCTCATGGCAATTTTCATGCTTGTATCACCAACTAAACCACTATATCACTTAAGGTGTCGGCCATCTTGAAAAATGGCCGCCATCTTGAAATTTCAAGATACGCTTGTATCATAAACTGAACGATTCTGCCAAACATAAGCACATAATGCCTGCAGTGTTGAAGTGCTAGAGGACGAGTGTGTGATGAAGCTAACAGCGGCCGAATCCCTTCCTCGTGTTCCTGACCCTGGATGAACTCCATGTCCCCGGAGAGAGACCGTGGAATAGTCGTGTTCTGGAAACAGCTCGAGTGGTTTTGCACTGAAGCGTCTCAAAGATCATGCAGTGATTTACCGTAACTCAACATTACTGGCAGAACATGACGATCCGAACACATGCAGCTGATATACACACACACACACACACACAGTTCTCTTTCTAATCAAGCAACAAGTGTGCAAAACTGTAAACCGTGCACATAAGTCATTATCAAAGACATGATTATGAACAAATAGAATAATGCATTAATTGATGCAAATCAGCTTTACGGCAAAATCCAGTTTATAAACATTAAAACAGATTATTTGTCTGAATGTCTACAATCTTACAAAAGTGAACAGTTTATGAAACAGACAGACTGACCCAAATCTGGTGTGTGTGTGTGTGTGTGTGTGTGTGAAAGAGAGAGAGTTTACCTGAACTTTACATTTTTTTAATTCCATTTTTGGTGTGAAAAGCCAAAGGTCTTTACATTTGCCAAAAAATAGCACTTTTTTGTAATAAAACGCTCAGACCAAGTAACGCAACACATTACTTTTCTTAAAAAGTAACTACATAACGCAATTAGTTACTTTTTAAGGGAGTAACGCAATATTGTAACTTTTCAAAGTAACTTTCCCCAACACCGCTCACAAGTATAGCTAAACAAACGCGTGTGTGTGTGTGTGTGTGTGTGTGTGAGAGATTACCTGAGCATCCTAAGATGTCACACACGCTGATGATGAGCAGAATCCTGAGGGACGAGGCGGGTTTGGGACGCGGAGACCGGAAGCTGCTGCGCTTCGGCAGGATCTGCAACACGGAGAAGAAGACGCTGAGGCTCGCGCTGCCCGCGCACATCGCGCTGAAGAGCCGCGGCGCGAAGCTGATGACGAACTCGGTGGCGGGATCGCGGTTCGGGCAGCAGAAGGTCTCGAGCCGCGGGGACGCCATGATGATGACGAGGAGAAGGAGAAAGAGCGCGAAGAGGAGGATGATGATGATGATGAAGAGGAAACTCATTCATCTCGCTGGCCAGAGGATCACGAGCTCCATCATCATGTGCTTCGGGTTAATCTGCTGAACAACAGCGCGAGTTACAATACAGCACTGCTCGAGGGTCTCACACTGTGTGTGTGTGTGTGCGTGTGTTCCTCCGTCTGATATATAACTTTACAAGGCATACATCATTGTTTTGTTTCTTTTACTGTACTTGTTAAACACACACACACACACACACACACACACACACACAAATTCTCTCTCTCTCTCTCTCTCTCTCACACACACACACACACACACACACACAAACTCTCTCTCTCACACACACTCACACATTCTCTCTCTCTCTCTCACACACACACACACACACACAAATTCTCTCTCTCTCACACACACACACACACACACACACACACACACACAAACTCTCTCTCACACACACTCACACATTCTCTCTCTCTCTCTCACACACACACACACACACACACACACACACACACACACACTCTCTCACTCACACACACTCACTCAGTCAGTTCCTCTCTCTCTCACACACACACACACACACTCACTTTCTCTCTCTCTCTCTCTCTCTCTCACTCACACACACACACACACACACACACACACACACACACACACACACACCTGAAGCTCATCAGGCTCTCCTGATTCTGTGACCCTGACTCGCTCAGGCTGGATAGTAAAGGCTCTCTGTAGAAGAGTAACACACAGTGTTTATTGCGAAACTTCCTGGCATTTCCCCCGACACACTGAATGAAAAACACATTTCCAGACTTCCAGTTTGTCCTGCTGATCAGCACTGTGAGTAAAAAGTGTGTGTGTGTGTGTGTGTGTGTGTGTGTGTGTGTGTGTGTGTGTGTGTGTGCAAAACAAAATGCACACAAACGTGTCCCTGCTTGATGTACAACCACTGATGAAGCAGCCGCGGCGCTACCATTGGGCCCGGGTGGGCCTGGGCCCACCCATTTTAGGTCCGGGCCCACCCATTTTCTACTATGGTTTTGTACGTTTCTTCATTCGGATCTATTTGCGATCCATTCCATTCTAAACAAACAACGCAGTTTAGCCTACATGCTTTGTCCTTGTTACATTATTCATTAAGATAATAATTAATAAATGCACGCATAATTATCAGTGGACTTGATAAATGTTGCAGATATGTTTTACTATGCACAAACAAATGCCTTTTAACTTATGTGTGCAAAATTCAGAATAAAATTAATGTGCAGCAATTTGTACAAATAGAGAGTCTGTAGGCCTACTATATGTGTTGTAGCCATCAAGCTCATTTAGTTTCATATTTGTTCAAATATTATAATGTTATTTTTTCATCTAAGTTGATTATGAAAAGTGAACCGCACGAGTAAGATAGGATATACAATATCGAGAGACATGGAGCGGGTCAGACATGATTTTGACCACTTAATTAAGTTAGAAAGCCCTTTTTTAAGTGAATTTCGTTTTGTATAAATTGTATCTTAATTTTAATATTTTTTTTTTATCAACCAATTGCCTGTATTTAATGAAGCAAATAGGAGACAATATAAGAGGCGCGCCCGCGCGGTCACTTGCATTGCTCGTGAACAGGAGCGCATCTCATCCTAACTTAACGAAACTCAGCATATGCCTCACAGTAATGAAATCTATCTTAAAGCTTGAAATGTCTTTTTAACAATTTAAAACGAAAAGAAAAAGGCTAGGCCTACTCTCTGATTATGCAATCCATGATGTGCATTTCTCTCTATAGGCGCGTTAACGGAGTTGACGATCGACAACTTCACCTTTACAGCTGTTGCTGCTGTTAATAAACTAAAAATAATAGGCCTATAATTTTATTAAACAATACATTAAATGAAATTGTAATTTTTTTTTAAAAGCAACAAAAAATTCCTGTTTGAGTTTTTCTTTTCTTTTTTACCTGTGCTAATTACGCATTAAATTCAGGTAATGAGTCGCTGTCCTCAGTGCCGCAGAAAAGCGCTGAAACGGAGATGAAGGGAAACCCGTTTTTTTTTTTTTTTGGCTTATTTTAACTGGCCCATCCAGTTTTCTGGAGGCCCACCTACAATCAAAATCCTGGCGCCGCTAGTGTGATGAAGTCAGTTTTGATGAGAAAACTTAAAGTACGAGCGTGATTTAAAACAACTCATTTCAGCGCTAGATCGCCTCTTATTTTACAAACAAACGATATGTGAGATGTGTCAAAAAGTGCGGGGATAATATCGACCTTGGCAAGAAGTGGTGGGGACCATAGATATACATAATAATAGTTACATTTATATTTACATTAATAATTGCCTTTATTATGTATATCTATGGTGGGACATCATGACCCACCCACCAATTATTCTGTGTGAGTTTGTCATGTGATCAGAACCTGACGCAGTCCGTCTGACGTCACTAGAGGGCGCTGTAATATAACACCTGTTTTCTGTTTTCAAGTTTTGTTGTGACTATTTGTTTTTTTGTAATGTCTATATGGTTTCCATGGGGACCAGCTGAAATTAAACTCTTCACAGTTTTTTTTTTATTTCAAGTAAAAAATAAAATAAAACAAAAAATGTTTTAGTTTCAGTGATCTAGGCCTGTATAACGCCGCTGCGACCCTGTTTATGTTTATATTGTACAGTTCTGCGGTGTTGCGTCGATGTTTAGAGTATCCTGGGTGGTTGCTAAGGTGTTGGTGGTGGTTGCTAGGGTGTTCCTATGGTTTCGTACGGTCTCATCATGCAAAGTCCTCAAGCCTCTGAGATATTATGTGTTTCTGAACATTGATGTGTGTGTTGTGTGTTTGATGTGTGTGTGTGTGTGTGTGTGTGACGCTGATCTAAAACGCATTACACAACATCTGATCTTTAATGATCGCAACCACAAGTTACTTTTCAAACTAAATCAGGCTTGTTATTAAATAAACAGTATTTCTGTAAATCCTGGTTGCATTTTGTTTATCAGGTTCAGTTATAGTTATAATTTACTAATAAAACAATAAAAAGACACCTTTGTTACTTTAAAAACTTTAACTGAAATAAAACTGAAATAAAAATTTTTAATCATTTTATCAGAAATAACTGTTATTTTATTTCAGCGAGCTGCCAAGGCAACATTTTATTTATTTTAAAATTAAAAATTTGATTTACTGTAATCAAATTAAATTAAAACCAATTAGCAATATTTTAAAATAAAAAAGTATAAAAGGACAAAAGCATATAAAGAAATTACTTAAACTAAAATTAGCATAACTAAAAATAGAAAATAAAAGCTAATTTAAATATTCATAAAACTAAAATAACACTGTCAATAATTAGCAAAATAGCCATTAGTGCCTTGATTTTTATTATTTTTAATAACTATATTTAAAAAACTAATGAAAATAACAAAAACACAACAACATTACTAAAACTTTAAAATGTAAATATAAAAATAAAGACAAATTCAATTTTAAAGTGGTGGTATAATGCCCTTTTCACAAAAAAAAATAAGTCTCTGATGTCCCCAGAGTGTGTGTGAAGTTTCAGCTCAAAATACCCCACAGATATTTTATATAGCATGTTAAAGTCGTCACTTTTTGAAGGTGAGCAAAAACGTGTGGTTTTGTGTGTTCCTTTAAATGCAAATGAGCTGCTACTCCCGGCACAGGGGGCGGAGCTTCAAGAGCTTGTGTGTGTGTGTGTGTGTGTGTGTGTGTGTGTGTGTGTTAGCAGCTCCAATTACCTCTTCTCCACTTGGACTCACCCCTTTTGTTGCGCGTTCCCGGGGGCGGAGTTTATGTAAATTTTAGGGTTGGTGATGTCACTAACCCAGGAGGAATGTGGTGTAGTCTCTACCAGCCGTTTGTTGTAGTCCTTTTCTGTAAAAGCAAATATCTCCCTTTGCTCTGAACTTTGAGCGTTGTAACTTTGCAGATGTTGTTTATGATCAAACAGCAACATTACACACTAACTACAGTTAGAAAAGTCAAATCATAATCAACCTAACTCTTTTTAAAAATCAACCTAACTCTTTTTTGAACTTTTATTCCAGCTTCATGCATTATTTTCTGTGTAATAGCGCCCCCTACCGTATAACAGTGAAAACACGGATCAGTGGCGGGAAAGGGTTAAAAAAAACTATCTAAAACAACACTTGTTCCCGGGAAACACGCGCTGGTGTGTCGCCAGGGCAACAGCTGCTAATATGAGCCATGATTACAGGAGTCTGTCTCTCATTAACTCTCTGTTGGTCCGTCAGCTTCATTAGCGACTCGAGTGAGTCAGTTTAATCAGAAGAACAGCAGGACTGAACTGTAATCAGCGAGGAAATCAAGAGAAGAAGAAGAACAGCGTTATAAAACACACTGTTGTGATTCTGTCTTCTGATTGGCCAATGCAACACTTTCATATTTCTGTTGAGGACTGTGAAGCGATTAATCGCATCCGAAAAAAGTTTGTTTACATAATATGTGTGTGGACTGTGTCTAATTATTTTTTATATATAAATACACACTTATGCATGTATACATTTAAGAAATATTTGTGTATATATTATTTATATTATATAAATATATGTATTTTATATATAAAGATAGAAAAAACTTAAATATATACATGTTTATACATAACTGTGTTTATATATAAAAAATAATTCTACACAGCACACACACACATATTATGTAAACAAACTTTTATTTTGGATATGATTGTTTTACAGCCCTATTATGAAGTTTTCGATCAAAGAATTGGGTTTTGGCGACTTTTTATTAGTTAAATATTAACCCTGTAAAGTCTGACTTTAAAATAATAGTCAGAAATGTATACATATACATATATTTTTTAACTTTTTAGACAAAATTGCACTTGTGCATCATATCAGGCTTTTATGGCTCATATAGTGAGAATACGGAGGACATTTTATTTAGAGCCTCAAACTGAGCAAAATTAAGCTGTTTTATATGAATGTGAAATGCTGATGCTTGTAATGTACATCAGTGAGATCTGTATAACAGTAAAGCAGGACTGCAGGAGATCCAGTGCAACGGTTTGATCGTTTGTGGGATTTATAGGGTTAAGAAACTGCTCAAACTTGACCTCTGACCTTTTGACCCCAAACACTGCAGTCTCTGCTCTCATTGGCTCAGATATAATATATTTGATCACTTTTAAAACATGTTTTATTATTATTGGGAATCAAAAGTATACTAGTATTCACTTCACAGAATTAAATGTGAATTAAACACATTTGAAATGATGAATCTCAGAAATGATCACTTTATGTCACGACTAAACGCTTACGATCTTCAGGTTTTCCAGGTTATTAATTAAAACTATAGAATAACTTGAATAACTACAGAAAGGATAATATCAAAACAAACTAGTTTCTTCTTCTGTAATATGAATTAGTCTGACAATAATAACAGGATTTAATGGAGTTATCACACAGAAACGGCCCAGTTTAAAACAAATCTTGAATATTTACTTGATGAGAATCCTTTAAATTACTGTAAATGATTTGCCAAGAAAGTTTCTGTATTTTGACTTTACTGTAATGCAATTTATTAAAAAATGTATTTGACTTTATATGTTCTTTATTCTATACTTTATTATCCTTCCTATAATAATAACACATGGGCTGAGGCATCATCATTCAACATTTAACATTCAATCATTCAATCTAAATATGTTACAATTTAAAGGTATAGCGGAGGATCTTTCCGAATTTTAGATAAGACCCGCCCTCTCCACTTTTTGAAAAGTTTGATTGATTCACCAGAATGATTGACAATTAGGAGGACCAATAGTATAGGTGATCCACCCGGAAGTAAAAAATCCTCCGCTATACCTTTAAAGTAAATACATTAATTTTATCGAGGCACAAAAAGCACACAGAACAGTGATGATAAAAGTGTCGACAAAAAGTGTCATTTTATTGTTTATACATTCATACTTTTATAAAATACTATATATATATTAAAAATCGAGTTAATTACATTTGCATGATATTGAGAATTTTACACAACGTGTTTTATAAATTAATCTGGAGTATTCTCTGAGAGTGAGTGATAAAAACACATGATGTCGTTTTAGCTCAGTCGTCCAGGACCGGTTCTGATGACATCATCGCGGTGTTCTGGATAAAAGCGCACAGTGACCCGATATATATTAAAAAATCAAACTGAGTTAGTTACATTTGCATGATGGTGTTTTATAAATTAATCTAGTGTATTCTCTGAGAGTGAGTGATAAAAACACATGATGTCGTCCGGGACCGGTTCTGATGACATCATCGTGGTGTTCTGGGGTAAAAGCGCGCAGTGATGACATCATCGCGGTGTTCTGGGTAAACGCGCGCAGTGATGACATCATCACGGTGTTCTGGGTAAACGTGACCCGGCGCGGTTCAGTCTTGAGCGTCGGGCCGGCCTCAGGACGTCCACAGCGAGTAGGCCGTGGTGAAGCTGAGCGCCAGGAGGAACGCCAGCAGAACCAGCAGAACCTTCTGCGTCCACACACACCAGTCCAGCTTCTGCTCCAGCCGAGAGTTCGTCAGCATCACGCGCATCAGCTGAGGACACACGAGGTTAATGCTGGAACATGCGGCAGATTCACTCCTCCTTCTCTCGGGTCGTTTTCACCCCAAACTCATTAAATACATTTTTTTTAAAAGTTAAACCTGGAGTGTTCATCAGAGGGTCCAAGACTTTTGATGCACTTGAACCACGAATACACAAAAAAAAAACAATTTTTTTTTATGTATTTGAGTTTTGTGGTTGAAATTTAAAAAAAAGTAACAAACCCTTCCCTCGGGTCGATGACTCCCTTAGGAATGAGTGGAATACGAGGAATACTTCAGTACACATAGAAAAACATAAAAATGTTGAAAATGCAGGCTAAAACTTTACCAAAAAATAATTTTAGAATGTCTACATGTATGGCAAGCCGTTTTAGCTTAAATTGTACCCAGCGTTACTCGTCATAATTGCATTTTTACTAGTAGCAATTCCAATTAGAGAGCTCTACAATTCAATTATTACTAGAAACAATTACATTTAGAGAGCTCTCTTATTCAGTTGTTACTAGTAAGAATGCAATTGCAGAACTGTTTTATTCAATTACAGAGCACTGCAATTATACATATCTTTAATTCGTTTTTTTACTAGTAACAATGCAATTGTAGAGCTCCGTAATTAAAAATGAATGGAAGTCAATGGAGACATATGACTAGTAAAAATTAATTTGTAGAGCTCTCTAATTGAATTCTTACTAGTAAAAATGCAATTACGACGAGTAACGCTGGGTACAATTTAAGCTGAAACGGCTTGCCATAGATGTGTATCTGATGCACACTGAAGAGAACTGGCTTTAGGACCCAGAGGAACAGCTCATTTACTCCATATAGAGATATAAGGCCATCTAGAGTCATCAAATGTCACCTTATATTATTATTTTCCACAAGAGGTCGGAAAATACACACAATGTAAGATATTTAGAGCTGAATTAAAAGAGTTATGCATGAAATTGTGAGTTATTTTGAATTTAAGTTGAAAGAATGTGAGGAATGTGCTTAAATTTGACTATTTATTGATCAAAACTAGTCATTTAAAGGTAAATAAAAGAAAAAATCTCCCCCCAAAAATCGCATTAAGAAAAAATATCAAAATTAACTAAAATTTGCTTTCTGGATAAAAAAATTGTTTAGTTTAATTTTACGGCGAGGAAAAGATGTTACAAAGTGCGAGGAAAGGATAATCAATTATTAACTAAAATAACCTTTCGCCTAAGGAAAGTAAATGGAGTGAGTGTTGAAGTTCTCACCATCGTCTGCAGATCCTGATGCTCATTGGTGGACGTCACTGACGAACTATCAAATGAATTGCTCAGAATAGACTTGGGACTCTCGAGGACGTGACAGCGCAGCCTGTGGGAAACATGGGAAACGACGTATTAATGTAGTTGAACTCGTGGTTAAAGCAGCGAGAGCGTCACTGAACAGCGTCTCTCTGATCTCAGTATGCATCGATTATGATATTTATGCATTTGTTCTGACATAACTGCTGTCGCATTCCCAGTCTGATCGCATAAACCCACTCAATCTCCAGTTGAAGATTCATGGGAAATATAGAGCAACTACAAACCGGGCTGAGGTGAGGCTGGGTTTGTGAGAAGGGACTCCACTAAGGGCTTAGCGAATGTGCTGGTGTCGCCCAGCCCACAGCTTTTAATCTGTCAGCGAGGCACTCGTGTCAACGATATGGAAGGAGCTACACTCTCTCTATGGAGGAGCTCACTGGGAACTTGGGAAAAACTCACCAAGATGATGGCAAGCACTAATTTGTTAGTAGGCCAACCTCCGCATGGAAACTGTAGATGAGTACTCCTTTCCAGTTGACCTGAAGAGGAAGGACTTGTACCTAGACTTTGACCCCTCAACACAAGACTACAGGATGACCCGTGTTTGCGGAGGAGTGGATATCTGAGGTACGCCTCCTTCAGGTCCCACGCTGCAGACCATTCACGGGGATGGAGCATTAGTAATGCGTACTGTGTAATAACTTGAACAGAAGCTTTAAAAAGGGCCCGAATTAAGCACACAGACCCCTGATGGTCTAACTCACTATAATCTGTGTGCAATGAAAAACCGGCCTCAATTATAAGCCTATCTTCATATTGGCAGCAGGAACGGCTCGATCTCAACCTTCGCCAGTAGGAAGCGACGACTGCACACACGACTGGCACAATTTGGAACGCTGAGATGTAACAAACAGCGCTGCACATGGGCGGGTGCCGGACGAACTGAATCATCTTAGCCGAGTCTGATGATACAAGAACCGGCTGAGTCGGTCGGGAGCGCTTTTCAGTGCTACAACAGACCAACACCAGCCCAATGCATCAGAGACACACTCAAAGTGAGGCGGTGTGTTAGAGACAGGGACCCAGCTTGGAAGGGCAGCCCAAAGCAAGGTCTGAGTTGTAAACACCTGTCTCAAGGTAGCGGCAGAGAATGCGTGAGAAGGCGTGACCAGGTCCTCGAACGCACTCAATGGCAGCTAATGAAGCCGAGTCTGTAGGCACAGGAGAACCGCTGGATCAGCCAGGAGCACCGTCTAGTGCTACAACTGGCGAAGCAGCGGAACCGGACACACCACAGACTTCAGGCAGCAAACGGGGACCCAGCTCGAAAGGCCCGAAGGCGGCCCGAGACAGGGTCTGAGTGTGTAGTGCGACTCTTTCCCTGTCTGTAGTAATGCGTGAGAAGGCGATACCGGGTCCTCGAACCGCACCCAACTGCTGGCTGGTGAACAAAAGGTAGCTGAAGGTTGCAAGGCTGCCCAGTAGGGCTGGGTATTGACACAAATTTCACAGTTCAATTCGATTTCGATTCACAAGCTTGCAATTCGATTCGATTCGATTCAATATCGATTATTTTGGATATCAGGTACAATACATTGCAAATTTTCTCAAGGAAAACAAATCTCTTAACTAATGCTGTAAACCATGTGAGTCAGTTGTAGCCTATAGGCTTCATTATAGCCAGTTAAAAATTAACTGATTTGTATACAAACACTTAAAATACACTTTTTATTTTTATAACAATAAAGTTATATGAAATTATATAAAATTTTAAATGGTGGCTGTCATAAAAAACTTTCCAGATTTATTCAAACATGCATTAAATATTGAAGAACATTAAAAATTATAATGAATATATAATATGGTGCATATATTTAACAAAATGCTCCTCTCTAGAGTTAACTTTTCTAGCTGACTAACGTTATGGTCACTGGATATGTTTTTTCTGAGGTAAATGTGACATTACATGACATTGTTTACTGACGTCTTTCCACGGTTGAAACACTGATTGAGCGATTCCATGAGACATGATACGGACTTTGATAAGTTGTACTCTATCTTTTAACACACTTTCAGATGCTCATTCATGTTTATTCCGCGCTGTAACTGGTGTTATTAAGGCGGAAGAGTTGCTTCTGTTGCTTCTCTTGAGCTGAGCTGCGTCGGAGCGATCTCACGCCACAGCGCCAAAACGGTAATTATGTTTTTGAATTTCGTAAGAAAATGGACGTAATTTGAATCTGAGACTTTGTTTCATATCAATAATAACAAAGCACAAAGATTATTGAGATTTATTGGATGAGATGTGCGCAACAATGATCCATTCATTCATCAACTGAAAACAGGATGACTAATCGATTCTTGGGATTTAAGAATCGATATTGTTTAATAAAAATGAGAATCGATTAAAATCGAGAAATCGATATTTTTTACCCAGCCCTACTGCCCAGGGTCGCACACCAACAACTAACCTCTTTTGGACTCAGAAAACAGAGGAAATTGCTCTTTCTTTGAAAATGTAGGTTGTAGGTTGAAAATGCCGGGAGCCAGTGGTGGAACAGTCATACACAAACAAAGACTCCTCACGGTCCTCCACCGGGAGAAGGGAGTGGATCGGTACCATCTCCAAGAGCTTCAGGAGCGCCTGCGCTTGCGCTTACCTCCTGGCTTGGTACCGTCTGCGACCGGGTCCACGCTGAGATCTGGGTGGAGGCTGCTGCGATGACTCAGCGGGAGCAGAGGCGGAGGATCTGCCCCGGGCGGACGGGTGGAGGCAGCAGCGGGCCGCCGACTGCTTCTGGACAGCAGAGAACTGTTGGGCGAAGTTCTCCACCGCGTCGCCGAATAACCCAACCTGGGAAATGGGGGAGTCCAGGAACCGAATCCGCTTCCCTCATATCTGCCAGGTTGAGCCAGAGATGGCGCTCCTGGACCACTAATGTGGACATCGCCAGACCGATTGTGCAAGCTTCAACCTTCATACCCCAGAAGGCAAGATCAGTCACAGTGCGGAACTCATCCATGAGCTCACGGTCTGAACCACCCTCGTGCATATCCATGAGTGCCTGGGCCTGGTGGACCTGAAGCAACGCCATGGCATGCAGTGAAGAAGCGGCTTGCCCACAGGCTTTGTAAGCTTTGCCTGTAAGGACAGACGAAAACTTACAGGCCTTAGAGGGGAGACGAGGATCCCCCTTCCATGAGGTAGTGGTCGCCGGACACGGCTGACAAACCGCTCCACTGGAGGGATATCCTCGTAACCCTTAGCCGCTCCTCCATCAAGCGTAGTGAGGGAGGAGGAACTACTAAGGCGGTTTCTGGCAGAGAGTAAGTAAGCTCCTAAGACTTAGTAAGCTCCTCAAGCACTTCAGGGAAGAAAGGAACTGGGGCGGCGGGCTGAGAAACAGCCCGGCTCGCCCCGAGAAACCAATCATCCAACCGAGACGGTTCGGGACACGGTGGAGAAATCCAGACGAACCCTATCGCCTCGGCGGCCCTTTTCAGCATAGCTGACATCTCAGGATCTGGCTCAGGCAGTGTTGCTTTCCCAGAGGGGGGCAACGGAGCCGAGTCGTCATCTCCAGAGCCCAGCTCTCCCTCCGATGCTGCGATGGTCATCCTGTCCTCTGGAGGGATCCCGAATGAAACGGCTGGTCGGTCCACTACAGAGGGACCAGCACATTCCCCGGGGAGCTCCACCGGCTGCGGTGTAAGAGAGGAGGGAGGTTTGCCGGGCGGATTTTCCCTCACCGTAATCCTCAGATCACCCAAACCATGCGGCACTCCAGGCTTCCCCTGGGAAGTTGACCCAGCCCTACCAACCAAATTGTGCAGCCCTAATTCTCTGAGAAGTTGTTCTGTGCATATAAATACAAACCCTGTCGCCTATTTCACTATATGTGCATTTGTTCACCTTGACATTTGTTCATGAATATGGCAAACCAAAAATTACTCAGACACCAGATATCATCTGATATAGTTTCACTAGTGTGATCAGGACACGATAGTTCATTTCTGTGAGTGAGGAGAGCAGAATAAAGTAAACTGTGACATATTACACCCAAATACTCTTCATACAGAGACTACCAGTGACATTTGGGAGCAAAAATGATTGGGACACTTTGAGCTGATCATGTTTTGCTGAAGTGTGTTTTCTTTAATTGCTAATGCTCTTTTTACACACAGACTGAACACAATGAAGCATTGCTTGGTGATTGGTTGAGCTAAACTGGTATTATCTAAATGTGAGAAATGTTGAAGGTGTCTGAATAAATTTTTGGTTTGACTGTGTGTGTGTGTGTGTGTGTGTGTCAGACGTCACCTGTGCTCCATGATTTTGGCTTTTGAAACCTCCTTCCAGAACTGGGATAACTCTGGGACTCCGGAGCCGCTCTCCGTTTCTGCTGCCATGACCAGGAACCGGTCCTGAGGAGACGCCTGGAAGCCTGACACACACACACACACACACACACACACACGCGCACAGACACACACGCGCGCACACACAGACACACACACGCGCACACACACAGAGACAAGAGCACGCACACACACACATCAATCGATGCCGCAGTAGATAAAACACTATTCAAAATGATGTCTTATTAGATTTATTTCACGCACATTGCGTTGTTAATGTGAAAAAGGGCGGGAAACGGCTCTTCCTGCTGAAGAAAACCCTCTCAGGTGGAGGAAACAATCGTGCAACACACACTTGACCAAACCTGCACATCGGTCAGAGCTGAGTGTGTGTGAGTGAGTGAGTGAGTGTGTGTGTGTTTCATTAGCTGGAAACACTGTCAACAGAGAGCGCTCAGCGTGTGTGAGTGTGTGTGTGTGAACGCTCAGATCAAGCTTTGATCAAGATTTATATTCGCTTGCGCCCTCTTGTGGACACAGGAGACAACACAGTACTTTTATCCTCTAACATTAACGATTGTCTTTAGAATTCTAATATAATTAGAATTTTGCTAATATTTAAGAAAGAAACTGGAATTTATCTGTTCAGCCACACTGACAGCCCTAGGGTTAGGGTTAGGATGGATCTCATGTTAAAGTGTAGTTAGTGCACGTCCCATTCCTCTCGCCACTCGTTTAGTAAAGATTCGGAGTCGGTGTGACGGAGTGATTTGATATTTCACTGCTTCCACATTAATAGCCTCATTTGCAGTGATATCAGCATGTTCATTTCTTGATGAGACTGACCAGGGCGCACTAAGACTTAAGTATGTTCGTTTGGCCGCAAGCTAGTTATTTTACTTTATAAAGTTTTAAATATGAATATTTTTCTCACACAAACTCATGGTGTTGCTTCTGAAGGCCTTTATTAACCCCTCAGAGCCTGTGAAGTCCGTTTATGATGATAGATGCACGTTTATGAGCTTCGATCTGTTGGTTGTGATCCACTGCCATTATTATGCCGCTAATTTTCATGTGAAAGTGAACTATCCCTTTAAGACTTCAGACAGAACGTTTCTGTAATACTTCTGTTCATGTTCACCTCCGTGAAGAGAGACCACGATGTCCACACTGGATCCGGGCTCACAGCTGCTGTTACTGGGCTTTACCCGGTACTTCTCTGGAGCCGTGGTCCGTACCTGCGCACACACACACACACACACACACACACACACACCACAAATGAGACCCAATAAAGGGAACTAATAAAGCTACATGAAGCCTGTATTCTGGGAAGGGAACGCTGTCAGAATGTTGTGCAAACAAAAGCCTCTTTTGTAACAGAGCGACTGCTAAACTACACTAGACCAATAAAACACAGAACAGGCTCTGATTGCACAAACACACACACACACACACACACAGACTTATGAACTTCCAAAGAAGTGTTCTGCAAAGCGCCTGAGTTTATAACAGTAGGCAGAAGTCGAGTCTCCTTCATTTATACAGCGCTTTAACACTATAGAGTTCCACAGCAGCTTTACAGTGATAACAGGAGATTACAGTAACAGGAGATTACAGTAACAGGAGATTACAGTAACAGGAGATTACAGTAACAGGAGATTACAGTAACAGAGAGTGTTCAGGCTTTACAGCAGATCTAGAATAAAGTTATTGTCCAGATAAAGTTAGCTTTGATTGATTCACTTCCGTTGTAAAGATCATTAGTTGTTAACTTAGCGGCCGCTAACACACACCGTTCTCACAGAAACTCTTAATGCTCTCCGGCTCATTTACACAACAACAGTGAGAACACAAACTCTGAAACGGGTTAAGTTTTAAAAAAAGTGGAAAAACACATCATCAAAAACACATCATCTCCGTGCAAACTTCAAAAACGTGTTAAAATGGTGTAGTATTTATGAATTTGGTTGTTTATTGGTTGCGAGTTTGCTTGAAGTGAGACTCCGCCCACACACTCTTCTGATTGGCTGTGATGTGTGATTGATTTAGTCGCTTCTGTTGTGGACAGATGAACTGTAATCGCATCACGTCTGGTCGGGATACACTTCGAAAGTGATGATTGAGTCTCACCTTAAAGGCCACGTGGTTTTTGGTGACGTTGTTGAGGACGATCAAACACCTCTTCTCTGATTCTTTAGCACCGAAGCTGAGCTCCTCTGCTGGACTGGAGGAAAACACACACACACACACACACACACACACACGATTATCAAGAACGCACACACAACCTTTACTAACGGTTAACAGAAAAGATTCATTTCTGCGAGTCAGTTCAAACAGTCAGTGAACTGATTCAAAACTCTGATTCATTGTAATTTGAGAAATGTTCTCTGAAATCTCCATGTGTCATTTTTCATATATTGTAAATATTTAGGGACGCACGATATGTCGGCCACTATATCGGTATCGGACGATATCGGTTCATTTTTAATGTTATCATTATCAGCCCAATAGGAAAATTTGTCTGATATATTAAAGCCGATAAATACTGTATTATGTCCTTCAGCTGAGACTCTTCAGATGCGACTGTTCATCATGATGGGTTTGAATTGCTTGAAATATGATTGGAATCACTTCAGAAAAGGAAAATACAGTAAAGTGCAACAGTCCGTCATACCGGCTACATAATATTATAAGAACATCATTATAATTATGTGTTTGAGTGTCGCTTTTACTGGTGAGACTTTTGCTTTTGTAATCAGGCTCTCAAAAATGACACAAATTTTGATTTACATTTATCGGCCGATATATCGGTTATCGGCTTTTAAATATAAAGAATTATCAGTTATCGGTATCGGCCAAAATGTTCCTATCGGTGGATCCCTACAAATATTGCTGTTCATGACTATTTATTGTGATATTGGTGCATATAAATGAAAATGATTAAATATGACTCTTACTTTAGTAAAACATGCATTGATTATTTTAAGTAGATTGTGACAGTATTTTCCCTGAACGCGAGCGCAGTGTGCAGTGTGTAGTGTGCAGTGTGTAGAGTGCAGTGTGTAGTCTGCAGTGTGTAGTGTAGTGTGCAGTCTGCAGTGTGTAGTGTGCAGTGTGTAGAGTGCAGTGTGTAGTCTGCAGTGTGTAGTCTGCAGTGTGCAGTGTGTAGTCTGTAGTGTGTAGTGTGCAGTGTGTAGTCTGTAGTGTGTAGTGTGCAGTGTGTAGAGTGCAGTGTGCAGTGTGTAGTCTGTAGTGTGCAGTGTGTAGTCTGTAGTGTGTAGTGTGCAGTGTGTAGTCTGTAGTGTGTAGTGTGCAGTGTGTAGTGTGCAGTGTGTAGTCTGCAGTGTGTAGTCTGCAGTGTGTAGTGTGTAGTGTGCAGTGTGTAGTGTAGTGTAGTGTAGTGTAGTGTGTAGTCTGCAGTGTGTAGTGTGCAGTGTGTAGTGTAGTGTAGTGTAGTGTAGTGTAGTGTGTAGTGTGCAGTGTGTAGTGTAGTGTGTAGTCTGCAGTGTGTACCTGATGTGAAGTAATGTGCCCTTGAAAGTGGTTGTGGGTTTTCTCGCCCCCCTCAGTCGTCCAGGTTCTCCTCGGTCGAGATCATCTGACCTTTGACCGTCTTCAATGAAGTTCACCTGTGAAACACAGAACATGAGGATGCTTTGTATTTTCAGAATGTGATAATAATGGAAATGCATGACATCAGGTCCGCTTGTGGCGCATGAATGTGTTCAAATGTGCAAAAAATCAACAAACTGATGAACTTTAACATTTTACAATCAAGAAATCATACAAAAGGAAGACATTTAAAGAGAGGCTTACAATGCAGATAACTATATATATATATATATATATGTAAAAAAAATTAATAGATAAATGTGCTTTTCATTTTTAATGAAAGTTATGGCAACAAAAAAACAGTTAAGCAACAAGTAAATACCAATGAGATCAATGATCAATGCATCACTAAAGTCAAACATTATGCTAATTTCAATGGTTTTATGATTTTATATTATGGTATTCATTATTTATTTATCTGGAAATGAATGTTTTGTATATTAAACAGTGCAATTCATTTGTCAAACATGTTGTTGATCTTAAATATATAATTTGAGTAGCAACATTTATGCAATTACTGACGTCCGTCTTCACCCTTCATTCAAATATTATTATAGATCTTGTCGTCATATTGCGTAGTCGTGTTTGCGGTCGATTGTTTTATTAGTGATAACGCAATGGAACGAGACACATTTCTGGCACATGCAAAAATAAGAGAGAACCAATCAAATATTGATAACTGATTATGTAATGGTAAGACTTTACTTTTTCCTGTCAGCTTTTTGTTTTTCTGTGCTTTTTTTTTTTTGAATATAAAGCAAAATGTTTAATTCGAGTTATGGAGAGTAAATGAAATGCCACAGAGTTAAGCAGGACACAACTTTACACACATGAGCAGCAACACAACGTGATTCCCAATAGGATCAGCAACACAGAACAAAGGGCCAATGTGAACACGCCCTCATGTCATGTGACTTCACACACACACCACTTAACCCTTGCAGGAACTTTTCTCCACTTCAGTCTCGAGCCGAACACAGACACACACACACAGACACACACACACACACACACACACACACACACACACACACACACACACACACACACACACACACACACGTGGGAGAAGCGAAACTGCTGAACACACACTTTCTTTGGGCTCGTGCTGCAGAAGTGTGTGAAACAAAGTTGAATCGAATGTTGGCGTGACCGAACCACAGATGCAGTGTGTCGGGGGTTAAAGGGTCAAAGGTCACATCGATTGAACAGGCAGGCTTGATTTGAAATGTTCTGGACTTTATTCAGTGTTTGATTGAAAATGTAAAGAATTAAACAGCTGAACTAGATTACATGAAATGTTTCCACACAAGATTACATCTTACAGTACGTCAGCAAATCAACCAATCATCATTTATTGGTAACTCTTTTACAGTAAGATCCCATTAGTTAATGTTGGTTACAGTGTTTAGTTAAAACACTCAAGCTGATCATAGTTAGTTCATTAAACAATATTAACAGACACAACTTCTGATTTTAATAAAATATTCATCAATTTTGGAATTAACATGTGGAATTGCAGAACTATTGCTAGTTCATGTTAACTAATGTGAACCTAAAGTGTTACCAGTTAATTGATCATTAGTGATGAAATGATTATATTGTATTATATATATATATATATATATCCATCTTTGGCAAACACTCAGTATTGAATCACAGTATCGATCAGAAAAATCACTCATAATAAGAACAAACATTTTCTAAATAAAAACAGATCTAATATATGAAATGTTAAAAATGTGTAAAAGTCACATTCATCTTCACCTGGACGGAGTGTTAGTGCAGTGGTAGTGCTATGCTAACAGTAGCTGGAGACACAGACGCTTGAGTGTTAGAAATGGTTAATTATCATAACGATACAGTAATGAAGAAGGCAGTCACATGACAGTGGTGCGCTCTCAGGGCTCCGACACACTCGTCGCGTCAGCGGGAGATCAGCTGCGTTTCTGAAAGCACTGAATCTGTCCACAAAACCCACAGTTTATCCCTCTACGGCCTGGAATCCACTGATTCGCTGAGTTTCTGACAGACAGACTCAGGAAATGTAACCATAATTGTGTTTGAGGAACCAGAATTATGCTTTTAGAGTATTTGTTTAGCAAGCATTAATTGGTTTTTACTGTATTCTATTTTTTAAGCATTATTTATTAAAACAAATCTTCGCTCTGAGTATGTTTAACTACATGCGTTCATAAGAAGAATCGGTAACTACACTGATTTAAGTCTTTTGAGTCTTAAAGCGATCACTTTAAATAAAAATACAGATATTTTGAAGAAATTTGAGGTTCAAACAACACCTCAATTACTTTCATTATTTGGACGAAAAACACCAAGATGTTTTTGAAATATCATCTTTTGTGTTCCACAGACGAAAGAAAGTAGTGGGTAATCGAATCATTCATTCAAGAGATTCGTTCAAAAACGCTGATTCATCCAGTAATGAAACAAGTATTTGAGTGAGTCATTGAATCATTCATTCAAGAGATTCGTTCAAAAACACTGATTCATCCAGTAATGAAACAAGTATTTGAGTGAGTCATTGAATCATTCATTCAAGAGATTCGTTCAAAAACACTGATTCATCCAGTAATGAAACAAGTATTTGAGTGAGTCACTGAATCATGCATTCAAGAGATTTGTTAAAAGCGCTGATTTATCCAGTAGTGAAACAAGTATTTGAGTGAGTCACTGAATCATTCATTCAAGAGATTTGTTAAAAGCGCTGATTTATCCAGTAATGAAACAAGTATTTGAGTGAGTCATTGAATCATTCATTCGAGATTTGTTCAAAAACTCTGATTCATCCAGTAATGAAAAAAGGATTTGAGTGAGTCACTGAATCATTCATTCAAATTAATTAAACATTTTCTAAAAGACGAGCAATAAACATTTTGTCAGAACCTCTAGTAAATTACATGTTATTTTGTTGTCTGTTCAGAATCATGGGAGAATCACAATCAATTTGAAACGACAAAAAAAATTGTGATTCTCAATTTATCCAGGATTGTGCAGGATCTCTTTTTACACTCGTGTCTCAGATAAAACATTTTCATTTTCTGTGACGTTGCAAATTGAAATGAATCTAAATGGTGTCATAATTGACTAATTTTGCAAGATATTTTCGCTGTAGAAATAAAGCTGACTTGACTTGTAGATTCAGAAACGCAGATGCTCAAGAACTGGTTCTCGATCTCCGACAACAGCAGACTTTAGTGTGTTTGAGCCCTTATGAGTTTAACATCAGAACACAAAAATAACAATGTAAAACTGCAACAAAAAAAACTTAATTTATCTTTGATTGATCAAAGTGAACAAACCCCGTAACCAGACGGTAGTTTGTTAAAGAGAAATCAATGGAAGTGATTAAAATCATGTGCAATGCCACTGAAATGCTTTAAAACATCTGAAACGGGAGCGTTGAACAAACACGAGCGTCTTGAATGGAGTTGAAATGGGATGGACGGATGAATCTGGTTTCGCTCTGGAAACTTCAGGCACTTGAGGGTGTAGAAACATCTACAATGTCTTACCCGTCCTTGTTTTAGACACACAGACAGAGAGGGACATCAGAAACACATGCTCGAGGAAAACGCAGCGCATTGAGGAATCCTCCAAATTCTTATGGAAAAAAGAGTTAAAAGCCGGGAATCAAATCAAACATGAACCTTTGATTCGAAGCAAAATATAATGTTAGGAAACTTGCAGTCGAGAATCAGTTGCTCTGTGGAGAATGACGGGATTTTACATCGGAGTCGATTAGAGCTGCACGATACTGGGGAAAACTGACTTTGCGATGTTTTGCTTTTCTGCGATTATATATTGCGAAATGAATATACATGAATATACAGTTGACTATACTTTACAACACACAATTGCGACTATCACACAATTCTGACTTTATAACACGCAATTGTGACTTTATAACACGCAATTGTGACTTTATAACACGCAATTGCAACTTTATAACAAACAATTCTGACTTTCACACAATTCTGACTTTAACACACAATTCTAACTTTATAACACGCAATTGCGACTATCACACAATTCTGACTTTATAACACGCAATTGCGACTTTATAACAAGCAATTCTGACTTTCACACAATTCTGACTTTAACACACAATTCTGACTCTATAACACGCAATTCTGACTTTATAACACGCAATTGCGACTATCGCACAATTCTGACTTTATAACACGCAATTGCGACTTTATAACAAGCAATTCTGACTTTATATCACGCAATTCTGACTTTAACACAATCCTAAATTTATAACACGCAATTGCGACTATTTCACGCAATTCTGACTATTACACGCAATTGTGACTTTATATAACACAATTCTGACTTTATAACTCGCAATTGCGACTATTTCACGCAATTCTGACTATTACACACAATTCTGACTTTATAACTCGCAATTCTGACTTTCACGCAATTGACTATTACACGCAATTGACTATTACACGCAATTGCGACTATAAAGTCAATTCTGACTTTATATAACGCAATTCAAGACTTTATAACTCGCAATTGTGACTTTATAACACGCAATTGCGACTATCACACAAATTGCGACTATCACACAATTCTGACTTTATAACTTGCAATTGCGACTTTATAACATGCAATTGCGACTATCACACAATTCTGACTTTATATCACGCAATTCTGACTTTATAACTTGCAATTGCGACTTTATATCACGCAATTCTGACTTTATAACACGTAATATTGACTTTATAACACGCAATTGCGACTATCACACAATTCTGACTTTATAACTTGCAATTGCGACTTTATAACATGCAATTGCGACTATCACACAATTCTGACTTTATATCACGCAATTCTGACTTTATAACTTGCAATTGCGACTTTATATCACGCAATTCTGACTTTATAACACGTAATATTGACTTTATAACATGCAATTGCGACTATCACACAATTCTGACTTTATATCACGCAATTCTGACTTTATAACTTGCAATTGCGACTTTATATCACGCAATTCTGACTTTATAACACGTAATATTGACTTTATAACACGCAATTGCGACTATCACGCAATTCTGACTTTATAACTTGCAATTCTGACTTTATAACTTGCAATTCTGACTTTATATCACGCAATTCTGACTTTATATCACGCAATTCTGACTTTATATCACGCAATTCTGACTTTATAACACGCAATTCTGACTTTATATCACGCAATTCTGACTTTATAACACGCAATTCTGACTTTATATCTCGCAATTCTGACTTTATAACACGCAATTCTGACTTTATATCTCGCAATTCTGACTTTATATCTCGCAATTCTGACTTTATATCACGCAATTCTGACTTTATATCTCGCAATTCTGACTTTATATCTCGCAATTCTGACTTTATATCTCGCAATTCTGACTTTATATCTCGCAATTCTGACTTTATAACACGCAATTCTGACTTTATATCACGCAATTCTGACTTTATATCTCGCAATTCTGACTTTATATCTCGCAATTCTGACTTTATATCTCGCAATTCTGACTTTATATCACGCAATTCTGACTTTATATCTCGCAATTCTGACTTTATAACACGCAATTCTGACTTTATATCACGCAATTCTGACTTTATAACACGCAATTCTGACTTTATATCTCGCAATTCTGACTTTATAACACGCAATTCTGACTTTTTACACACAATTGAGACTTTATATGAGCCAAAGCATTCTGAAACCGCTAACGCATATATTTACCTGGATTTGACAATCACACAAAGCCATATCGCAATATACATATTTTCCCCAATATATCGTGCAGCCTTATGGCCTGTTCACACCCAGGACGATAACTATAACCATAAAGATACAGTTCTAAAAAAAGATAATTCTAAATATGAAAAAATAGCAGTCCACAGTACAACAATAACACTAACGGCACAGAGAAACGATATCGTTGGCATCATTTTCAGAAAGATTTTTTTCAGCTGATGAACAAAAAAAACATTTACAGCCAATCAGAATCCATCCTGCTTTAAAAAGCTTGAGCATTTACAGAATAAACAGAACAATATCGTGATTCGTGAGTTGGTGTGGACGCTAATATAGTACTGTATCTTTCTTGGTGTAAACGGGCCTTTCAACTCAAAAATGAGTGAAGATCTCAATCACAAATCAATCATCTGAACCTGAGCTCATGCTGAGAGTTTGAGAGAGTCACATGATGAATCTGCAGTGATCAATGAGATGTTTGAGTGCATTAGCCGTCGCTATCATGATTAGCATGTTCGCTCAATGTGACGTCAATCAACACGTCTGCTACTAACAGCACAGAAGACTTGATCAGATCAGAGCTGGGTGATGATGACGGATAACAGCACAATGCATCGCTTTGAAACGGGGTTAGTATCGTAAACATAAAGCTATTTAAAAAATGTGTTAAATAAAGCTGCAAAAAATGAAATAAAATATAAATAGTTGAAAAACATAAAAATTTTAATTAAAATAAAAATTTTTTTGAGAATAATCTTACATAAGTTTAAGTTGAAGCACTAAAATTATTAACTTGAAATAAATTAAAACTAAAACATAAAAAAAAATAAAAAAAAATTGCCCTGGCAATAAACTGATATGTTTAAGTTGAAGTATTAAAATCATTAACTTGTAATAAATCAACTAATACTAAACTAAAACATAAAAATAAAAGCATATAAAGAAAATCACAAAAATGAACTACCGTTTAAAAAAAAATAAGTTGCCAGCGTTTTTGATAATTTTCTTTTGTTGTATGAAAGTCTGAACAAGCAATAAATCAAAACAAAGAACAAAAGCCTCTGCTTTTAGACAAAAAATCTAAATGTTTTATTCAAGCTTCATGCCTTCTTTTTTTTATCAACACTGAATGTGTGGATCAGCTGCATTATTGCTAAAGTTAAAAACAAAATCTTAAATGATTTGTTTGTCATTACTTTTTTAAATGTTTTAGTAAAAAAAAAAAACATACATGGGAAAATACTGATATTTATCATTGAACATTTATTGAACATTGTCTAAATAATGCTAAAAAACATCACACATTTTATTATTATTTTTATTATAAATATTGTCCAGCCCCAGTTAGGAGTCGATTCACCTGATATTAACCTGATCACACGTGATCATCATCTCACTGAGAAGACAGCGAGAGATTAACAGGGAGAGTGGAGCTTCAGTACAAGGTCTCGGCTGCGTTATTAAAGCCGCAGCATCAGCATGCTTTGAGTTGAACTCGCAGACGTTGTTTTGATTTAGAAGCAAATGCATGCGTTATTGCATGATTTAATCAGTATGAGAAGAATGCACAGAAGCTCAGAAGAAATAATCACTGTTAGAAACGGCTGTAAATCAGGCATAGAGGAGTTAAATCTCAGGAAACCGATCAGGAGCATGTCTGGGCCACATTTCAAAATCAAAAGAAAATAAATCATATTTTGCATAATTTTTTTAACATTAGTTAATATGGACTAACTATGAGCAATATAGTTTACAGCATTTATTACCTTTGTTAATGTTAGTTAATAAAGATACAGCTGTTCACTGCTTGTTGATGTTAGTTCACAGTGCATTAACTAATGTTAACATATGCAACTTTTGATTTTAATAACGTATTAGAAAATGTAGAACACAAACTAAGATGAATAAATGCTGTAGAAGTATTGTTTATCGTTAGTTCATGTTAACAAACCGCATTGTAAAGTTTCACCAGAAAATTAAGTTAATATTTTGTGCACTTTTTTTTTACACCAAGATCTAAAAATGTGCGTTGCAAAAAAACGCAGCAAAAAAAAAAAAATGTGCAAAATATAATTTCAAGTTCATGTTAAAAAAAAAAAAAAAAAAAAAACGCATTGTAAGGTTTTGCCAGAAATTAAGTTGATGTTTTTTGCACTATTTTTGCCAAATTCAAAAGATGCAAAAACGTAAAATGCATTGCAAAATAATCTTGCAAAATATAATTTCTTTGGATTTTGGGGGGAAATGTGACCTAGACGTGAGGAAACGAGGAATACCTTCTTTGGTCTGATGGATTGCTCAGCATTGAAACTGGACTCGAGAGTTTCTTTGGAGTCGGACTCTAAATCCTTGATGTCACTCTCATCCTCGCTGACGATTGGACCGTTTTCACAGATTGGAGACTGGAAGTCGTCGTCCGGGAGAGGCGGAAAACTGTACTTGAATTGATCCTATCAGATAAAACAAAAGAAAATTACCACAAATCTTAAAGCCATATTTTACTTAAAGTCCCCCTGTGGTGTAAATCCAGCTTTTAATGTTGTTTATGTGTCTATGTGGTGTTTTTAATACGCTTTAAGACAAACCATGTGTAAGTTCATAAGTCGACAGCATTGCTGAGTATTTCCTCCTTAAAACTGCAGTGAACCAAAGACACTCTCAAAAACACACTTTGAAATCGCTGGTGTTTCTGACGTCACAAACTACCTTGTAACCAATCAGATCTACGTGTGATCGTCAACCAGTGGATCTCTGAACTGAGTGAGTGGAGGCGGGGCTCATTTGCATATTCATAGAACCGCGAATACTAAATGAGGCAAGGGTGTCGAGTTATACTCAAGATATTTTAAGGCATGAAGAAATTTTTTTTCCAAGGAAAAAACTTAAAATATGTAATTTTGATGATCAAAGATGAGTTTTAAGTGATAAAATGATCGACTACAGGGGGACTTTAACATTACGGCTGGGCTGAAAATATTGTTTCTTCCCTAAACATGATTTGTAGCGCGCCTCCCATCCAATAAATCGCGTTAGGCTTTGTTACTTTTGATATGAAGAAGTCTCAGCTTTCAAATACTTTCAATTTTATAACAAAATTCAAGCAATAAATGTTTGCGTCTCTTTAATGTGTGCTGACAGATCGCTGTAGAACCGATCATCTCTTCCTCTTCACTACTAGTTACAGCAGCAAATAGCTCTTGTAGCTCCGCCCTCTGTGCCGGGAGCAGCAGCTCATTTGCATTCAAAGGGACACACACAAAAACTGTGTTTTTGCTCACCCTCAAAAAGTGTCAATTTTAACATGCTATAAAAATATCTGTGGGGTATTTTGAGCTAAAACTTCACACACACATCAGAGACTTATTTTATGTCTTGTGAAAAGGGCATTATACCACCCCTTTAAAAAAACGATTCATCAAAGAATCTTTTTTTTTGCCCAGCCCTAATAGTTAGATTAGCTTGTGAATTGAAATGGAGACGTGACATTTGTGCCAAAGCCAAGTTAAAGTAATCCTCCTCTTATAATAACGTACCGTTCCTCCCATGTATGTGGGAAGGTGTTCGGGGCCGATGTACGTCTGGATGTCACTCTTGGTGACGAACTTGAGTTTACTGATGGCATCAGGGCCGAGCCACGTCTTCACGATCTTCCAGGCGGCTGCCACACACAACACAAGCCAGTCAAGTCACGTCACATGTGTTATACAGCGCTTTTTACAGTACAGAGTGTTTCAAAGCAGCTTTACAGAGATAACAAAGATACAGAGATAACTTTAATAATAGCGTCACAGTCCAGTCTTAAGTAAGTTCAGTGATGGTTCATAGTTAGGACAAATGAACATCATTACAAAGATCTGTCAGTTATCAACCAATCACAACTCACCGTTCATGATCCAGGGCATCTCGTACATGATCATTTTGGCTGTGATTAAAACAGAAAATACATAAATGTTTAGACAAACAAAGTGACTGTGGACAGTTATATGTAAAATGAGGACATTTTGGACATTCCCAAACTTATTTCTGTCAGCCAATCCCTTTGAGTTAAAAAGTCCCCTGAGATTTTAAGTTAATATTTCGGTAACACCTTACAATAAGGCTAATTAGTCCGTTAACATAAACTAAGAGTGAACAATACTTCTTCAGCATTTATTAATCTTAGTTAATATTGATTTCAGCATTTACTAATATATTATAAAAAATCAAAGGTTGTATTTGTTAACATTAGTTAATGAACTAACATGAACAATCAATGAACAGCTGTATTTTTATTAACTAACATTAACAAAGATTAATAAACACTGTAACAAATGTATTGCTCATTGTTAGTTCATGTTAGTTACATTAACTAATGCTAACTAATGAACCTTATTGTAAAGTGTTACCAATATTTCAATAATTTATCAGCACATTGGCATATTTTTAGTAAGTTTTATTTTGATTTGTTAAAAGTATTTATTACATTTGATTTAATTATTGGCTTTTCATCAAGTCTGCTATAACAGAAGGTTGAATAAACAGAATACACTCACAAAGAAACTTTGGATAGTACACTTTGAAGCAGTTAATGATGTATTTCACAAAGTCCATATCCTAGAAGAGAAAAACACGGGAAAGAACGTTAGACGCAGAGTCAAGAACAGCAGATTTGTGTTGCCAGGCGGGATTTGTCCAATTCAGAATTTATAATTCAAAAAAAATATTTAAGTCACAATTTAAGCTGATGGTGGCGCTAGAGAGTTTTAAGCAGAGACCCTAAATTTGGTGTGAATAATGTTCAGATCCTTTGCAATAAATGTGCCAAATTTCTTGATGTTTCTCCAAACGGTTCTAGGAGTTTTACATTTTTTTCATTGATTTAATGTCTATAATTTATAGAGCTGGATGAAATGATGGTGTATACTGTAATTTTGCTATACCATTCATACCGCGGTAAATATATCATATAATATAATATAAATATAATATAAAACATGGATTTTGGGGTAAGAAGGTTTTAGATAAAAAAAAAAAAGTTTTCGTTTGTAAAGCATTTTATTCACTGGGATTATACAAAAAAAAAAAGACAAATCCAAATTTACCACCAAATTTATTTAAAATATCAAGCATTTCTCATTGAATTGTTGAATATTGGAATGTATTTCAGTGAGAGTGTTTGTTACTGACCCACTTCATAAAGACTAAACCGTTGCCTCATGTTAAACTATAAAGCTGCCATTAATCCATTAGTTAACTAACTGTTAAAGGTCACCACGGGGTCAGATCTAACCGCTAACCACACAGCTCAACCAGCACTGAACACACACACTGATCAACACGACTAGTACACTGTGCACAACCGGTGAGTCCTTCTGATCTGAACAGATTGTGCAACCCTGGTGTTTACCGAGCGCTCGAGTAACCTTTAGCTCCGTTTGTTGTTGACGCTTACATTTGCTCTCCATACTCGTTCCTGGAAGCAACAACCTTTTGCATTACTGACTCTTCAATGAAAGATCATTACAAGAACACAACAGAATGGGTTTTATATGCAAGATTTATTTACTTGGCAAACAACTTCGCCTTTGTTGACTTTGGCTTTTGGCTTGCTTAGTTGGGGACATTTAATTTAATATTCATCAATATTATTGATCTCCTGCATTGACTCCATTACATGAGAACTGAGCTGAGCTGGACGATGACATCACTGTTTTCTCCAGAGCGGCTATATATATATATATATATATATATGCAATAAATTAATAACTTTTGTCAAATTTCATTTTGAATTTCAATTATGAGATGAAAAGTCAAAATTATGACATTCTAAGTCATATTTATAACATCAAAAGTCGAAATTATGACATATTGAGACAATTATGAGATGAAAAGTTGAAATTATGACATTCGAAGTCATTTATAACATAGAAAGATGAAATTATGACATTCTAAGTCATATTTATAACATCAAAAGTCAAAATTATGACATACTGAGTCAATTACGAGATGAAAAGTCGAAATTATGACATTCTAAATCATATTTATAACATAGAAAGATGAAATTATGAGTCAATTATGAGATAAAGTCGAAATTATGACAGTCAATTATGAGATAAAGTCGAAATTATGACATTCTAAATCATATTTATAACATAGAAAGATGAAATTATGACAGTCAATTATGAGATAAAGTCGAAATTATGACAGTCAATTATGAGATAAAGTCGAAATTATGAGTCAATTATGAGATAAAGTCGAAATTATGACATTCTAAATCATATTTATAACATAGAAAGATGAAATTATGACAGTCAATTATGAGATAAAGTCGAAATTATGACATTCTAAATCATATTTATAACATAGAACTGCACTAAGTGTCTGAATAATTTTTGGTTTGACTGTATTTTACAGAGAAGCGTTAAACCCTAGTCGCCATAATGAAGACACTTCCACATGACAGTCCTTCATATTATTAACATGCAAAACCAATTTACAGTCATATAAGATAAGCATTAATTAAAGCGCGCTGTAATTCTGGCATTAGGTTTGATTAGGCTGTGGCTCTGGCCGTTTCTGCGGCAGAAACATGAGACGAGGAGATCTGCTGTTTGACGGGAGGTTCTCTTGGATTAAGCGAGCGAGTTGGATTGACCGAAGAGATTTAAAGGCCACGTTAATCTGCGAAGTGTTAAAGCAGTGAAGGGCGTCTGTCCCTCCGCACCTTCGACTCGCACAGCGTATAATCATATTTATATAATACAGATAATGACCTTAAAATGACTGCCAGAGGGTCAAGAACGGCCAAGACTAATCAGAGCAAACGCAAACCGAGGTTCACGTTTCTTCATCGGTTTATGTGAGAAACATCCATGCACTCTTCAGACTCTGGGAGGGAAAAAAACACTAAAACTAATTCTGAACTATTATATTTGGCGGTAAGTAACTATTATTTGTGCTTCATGTTCTTTTGAAAGAGGAATGCTCTAAATATTAATGTTATTTGTAGTTCTGGGCAACGATTAATCGTATCCAAAATAAAAGTTTGTTTACACAATAAAAGTTCTGCTTGTATGTACTGTGTATATTTTGTATATATAAATACACACATATGCACGTATATATTTAAGAAAAATGTGTTATTTATATATAAAATATTTATACTTTATATAATATAAATGTATTAATTATGTATAACTATATATACAGTACATGCAAATATTTCTTCAATATATATGTTCTTTTGAAAGAGGAATGCTCTAAATATTTGTAGTTCTGGGCAACGATTAATGGCTTCCAATATAAAAGTTTGTGTTTACATGATATATGTGTGTGTGTGTGTGTGTGTGCTGTGTATAATTATTTTATATATATAAATACACACATATGCATGTATATATTGAAGAAAAATGTGTTATTTATATATAAAATATTTCTACTTGCGTTATAGTAGGGTGGCACAGCGCAAAACCACTTTCGGTCAGTCATCTTTTTCTGTAAAAGGGATACATTTTTGGAATGTCCTACCAACAGAAGTAAAAACACTAACCAATCTGAAACCGTTTAATGAAAAGGTGAAACACTGGCTGAAACAAAACCAAATCTGTGATCACTGATTATGTCACTGTGCAGACACACTCATAAATGGACATATACATACGGATAGAGAGATAGATACATGCGCGCACATACACGCACACATACACACACATACAGATATATGTTTATAATGTTATTGTTATTGTTGTTTCTGGTGTTTGTTTCTGTTCTCTTGATAATGTTGATGTATGTAGCCTAACCAGGGACAGGGGTTGCAAATTAGCTTCAGCTAGAAACCCTATATGCAACACATCGGTTCAAGTTATTGTAACCTGTTACAATGTGTCTCTTTTGCATTGTCCCTGACAAATAAACAAATAAATAAATAAATAAATAAAATATATATACAATAGTCAACATTTGAAGTTGACCAAAGTTGTCCTAAGACAAAATTAATGCATAACTTTGATGAAAGATTTTGATCCACTTCAAATGTTGACTACTGTATATATAAATTATGTATAGATTACAGTATATACATGCAAATATTTCTTTAATATATAAAATATTTATATATTAATATATAAAATATTAATAAATAAAATATATCATGCATATGTGTGTATTTATATATATAAAATAATTATACACAGTAAACACACATATATAGACTTTTATTTTGGATGCGTTTAATCATTGCCCAGTTATTTGAGTGTAGCATTTTCAGGATTGAAACATTTTTAGACCTGATTTTGGTCATTTTATTTAATGAGCATGTGGAGTAAAGTGAAGAACTCACTATATTACTGAGTCCGGACTCGGACATGTCGAACACGACCGTCAGTGGCATTCCTGGCTCTCGTTTAGCGTAGCGCTCCAACCAGAACGCCACATACCTCTTCTTATCCACGGTCGTCTTGGCATCCTTCACGTGGAGTTTCACTCGGAACCAGACTAGATAAAAAAAGTGTTTCAAGGAAGAAAAAAATATATATTGTATGTTTTGGTAGTCAAGTAGATTAAAAATTAAGTAAATCAATAAAAAAAATCTATTTCCAGATAACTAAGGCATGATTTCCACAATGTTTGTCACTGAATTTCTGAAAGCTTGTTTTATATTGCGATTTAAGAACGGAGTTTATAACATGCAAAGGCGGATTAACCTCCACATACAGAGTTTGTTTCCCTCTCTGTCGTATCCGTGAAGGTAAACCGCACCGCTCTCGAACATCCAGCGGGGAATACTGCTCTCCACCAGATCTACAGGAGGAAGAGGAAAACCAAAACTAAATACCATTCATTCATCACATTCTTCTCCGTCATCAGAACAGAGTCAGTTTAGCAACACACTGAACCCATGATAAGAGAAACCAACACTGACTGATTTGGTTTGTTACTTTGTTGAACAAATCCGCTGAAATGACTGAATTAACACACTGAAGGTTTGAAGGACGGAAGACGGACAAGAAGAGGATTGTGCCGCTCAAGATCAGCTCAGAATACATACAATAATCGTCTCTACTGGAAAGGAAACTACAGGGAATTGTTTCTCAGGAGCACAAAAGAGTTACGATCCAATTGCCATTCTGTAAATCTCTATAACTGTTAAACAGACGAAGCATATAGTCCATAATCACCCATAAGGAACTCATGTTGTCATTGGGATCAAGAGGAAAATACTACTTCTAATAATAATGATAATAATATGATATGGACCAGTATTACAGGATCATTACAGCGGTCAGTAACGCTTTCACTGCGTCTTTTGATCATGTCCGGCTTATGTTTCCTGAAATAGTTTTTATGGGGTTGGGAACTGTCATTAAAATAATTTCACACTGCAAAAGATCGTATTAGTCCTAAAATAAGTTTCATTTTCTTTTTGGTAAATGTGGCCTGGACATGTTTTGACAAGTCGAAAAAATTATGACATACTTACTAATATTTATAACATCAAAAGTCAAAATTATGAATGAGTCAATTGTGAGATGAAAAGTAGAAATTATGACATACTAAGTAATATTTATAACATAAAAAGTCAAAATTATGACATACAAAGCTATATTCATAACATAGAAAGATGAAATTATGACATACTAAGTCATATGTATAACATCGAAAGTCAAAATTATGACATACTAAGTCATTTTTATAACAAAGATGAAATTATGATATACTAAGTCATATTTATAACATCGAAAGTCGAAATTGACATTCTAAGTCATATTTATAACATAAAGATGAAATTATGACATACTGAGTCATATTTATAACATAAAGATGAAATTATGACATACTAAGTCATATTTATAACATAAAAAGTCGAAATAATGAATGAGTCTGAGATGAAAAATTGAAATTATGACATTCGAAGTCATTTATAACAAAGATGAAATTATGACATCCTAAATCAATTATGAGATGAAAAGTCGAAATTATGATATTCTAAGTCATATTTATAAAATAGAAAGATGAAATTATGACATACTAAGTCAATTATGAGATGAAAAGTCGAAATTATGACATACTAAGTCATTTATAACAGATGAAATTATGACATACTGAGTCATATTTATAACATGGAAAGATGAAATTATGTCATATTTCAGAAATATTTTTATGGGGTTGGAAACTGTCATTAAAATAGTTTCACACTGCAAAAGTTTGCATTAAATAAGCAGAATTTTCCTTTAAGTAAATGTGGCCTAGACGTGTTTGTTTTGACGAGATTCACGCAACAGGAACCGTTGAGCATGTGAGTAACTTCCTCATGTCAGCCTGTTTCTGTGAAAGAGCATCTCACACACACACACACACACACACACCGTTGAGCTGAAACTCTCTCCTCCACTGCAAGCTCTCGTCGATCATCTTCAGGGTGTCGTCCACCACGAAGTGTCTCCACGTGAGGTATCCCTCCAGCAGAGCGTCGTCTCGGAGGAGCTTCTCCACGTCTCGGCTGTCATATTTGTCTTGGGACTCTGTGAGATTGAGTTAGAGACAGCAGGGCACGGTTTCAATCAGCTGAAGTACATACACAGACATGCATAAATCTGTTTATGCATATAAATATATATATAATGATGGATGCACGATATATACGGCCACCATATTTTGTATTTTATATTTTTCATACTTTTGTTTTTGTAATCAGGCTCTCAAAAATTATATAAAAATTTGGATTTAGATTTATCGGCCAATATATCGGTTATCGGCAAAAATGTTCATATCGGTGCATCCCTATTTATTTTACACACACACGCACACACACTGACACATACAGTACCAGTCAAAAGTTTGGAAACATAACTATTTTTAACGTTTTTGAAAGAAGTCTCTTATGCTCATCAAGCCTGCATTTGTTTGATATATACAGAATACATATAAATAAATACAAAAAAAAAAAGAAAAACAGTAATATTGTGAAATATTATTACAATTTAAAATAATGGTTTTCTTTTTAATATACTTAAAAATTTTGCTTTGCATCACAGCAATAAATTATTTTAAACACACTACTCTGACACTGCACAATACAAGTTAACCTGGTTATAAACTATTTACAAGGAAATGTAATAAAAAGCGTAACGTTACATGAGAGTATATTTTCATACTTCATCCCAGGAAATGTCATAAAACAATATATGCAAATACTGTAAGACTGACTTTTTGCACGTATTGCTTCTTGTTCCTCACTAGTGCTACTTTAACAACAGCAAAACAAAAATCAACATTATGATTAAAACATGAATTTTGACTTCTGACTGACAGTTGAATCCAACAGCTGTGATATCAAATATTAAACATCTGCTCTTATAATGAATGACACGTGATCCTCTAAAGTCCTAAACGTCATTGTGGATACTTTTTCATATTTAATATCTGAATTAATAAGCAATCATGAGATCAAGACTTCAGTGATGAATGTTATTGTGAAGCTTGAGAACTTAGCGCACTGCTAACTCACCCTCAACATACTCGCTTTTAAACCTCTGTCGTGTTTCTTCGATCTTGCTCTCGATGTCCTTTTGGAGAGAGTGAAATATTATTTATAAATCCGTTTCAGATGAGAATAAAACGCGAAATGCTTGTTTTGTTTAGCTGTGTGATTACCTGCTCTGATTCCGTCTGTCCTGCGTCCGCCATGATGGTGCGCACTGTCCGTCAGCAGTGGCCTGGTCTTCAGTGGAACTGACCGCAGACTCCGCGAAACTGGACGAGGGATGACGCCATGTTGGCTCGGAGATGTCAAACTAACCTTTGAACAGGCTTTTGCAGCAAGATAAAGTTCCTCTGATGTGCTCTGTCAATTAAAGGCAAATGATTGCATCATGTGCGCAATCTAAAAACAGTAAAAGCCTATGACAACATCACTTATTTGTGAAACGGTGATTGAACTGTAGCACTGTTTCTTTAAGAGATACCCGGAAAACGTGACGTGATGCAAACACGCGCGCACTTTGAGGAAGAGAAGAAGCGTTTGAGAATAATACACACACATATTCATTCCAGAGTAAAAACAGTGTGAGAGTCATGCAGAGGTACAGTATGAAACCAGTTTTGTCACATATTATTTCCTGGATTTAATAGTGTATCGTATGCTGTATCACATGGAAGCCCATTTCCGCCACATTAGGGGGAAAAAGCATTATTTCGTAAACCATTATGACATAAAAAGTCTGAATTAGTGCATACTGAGTCAATTATGAGATGAAAAGTCGAATTTGTGACACACAACGGCATATTAATAACACAGAAAGTAGAAATTAGTACATACTAAGTCCATTATGAGGTGAAAATTCGAAATTGGTGCATACTAAGTCATTCATAACATCGAAATTATGACTTGGCCATATTTATAACATAGAAAGTAGAAATGATGGCAAACTAAGTCAATTATGAGATGAAACGTCGAAATTACGACAAACTAAGTCTTAATTAAAACTTTGTCATAATTTTGACTTGGTATGTCTAATTTCGACTTTCTGTCATAATTATGATTTATAAAAGCATGATTTTATTTTCTTATGTGGCGGAAATGGACTTCCATATTAATATTAAAGGCACGATTTTCACTATATCAGTTAAAAACTAATTGAAACTAATAAACGATGTACATAAACACTATTAACTGAATGTTAAATATTCTATATTTGTTATATTTTCAATATGTAAAAAAAAAAAATATTGTAAAAGTTTATTGGTTCATCAGTGTATTGCATTGCATTATATGTTAAAACTACAGAGCTTTGATCATAAAACTAAGCATTTAAATATCATCTAAGACATTATTGACGGATATTGATTTTTATATGCAGTTTATGCTATACTGTTATAAAGATATCATTGATTTACATTACAGGCATTAGAATTTCATATAAATATCAGCATTTTTGAATAAAACCGAGCTGTTTTTTCCTTCATATTCTCACTATATGAGCCATAAAAGCCTGATATCAAATGTGTCTCAACACAAAAAGTGAACTTTACATGAACTCCTTTCAAGATTTCAACCAAATTATCATCATTCTCAGTGTTATACTGTAGGGATGCAGCGATTTGAACATTTACGCCGATACCGATAACCGATAATTCTTTATTTTCGAAAGCCGATAACCGATATATTGGCTGATAAATTAAAATCCAAATTTTTTTATAATTTTTGAGAGCCTGATTACAAAAACAAAAGTCTCACCATTAAAAGCCATAACCCAAACACATTATAATGTTCTCATAATTTTATGTAGCTGATATGACTTTTCAAAGTGATTCCAATCATATTTCAACAATTCAAACCCATCATGATGAACAGTCGCATCTGAAGAGTCTCAGCTGAAGGACATAATACAGTATTTATCGGCTTTAATATATCGGCCAAATTTTCTTATCAGGCCGATAACGATAACAATAAAAATCGGCCGAACTTTTATCGGCCGATACCGATATGGCGGCCGATATATCGTGCGTAGATAGATGCTTCAGATAAAGACGTCTGCCAAATGCATGATCTCGCAACTATTGTTTAATAGTAACCATTTATATTTTATAAATTTTAGATTGTTCGTTAAATTTCTCAGGTTCTTAGTATATAGAGCTCCTGTATTCTTTCTGTTATATAAACAATAAATAAATCCTTTTTTAGCACTTCGTAGCATTATTTGAAAATGAAACACATTATCAGCATAATTTTCAGAAGTATTAAAGAATGTAATCAAAATCGACAATGTTTTGTTGTTGTTGAATATTGCAGTGTTTATTCTAAATGATTAATCGGTGTACATATCTCATGCATCCCTATTAAACACAGAACGCTTTGGAAATGTGTCGTGTTGCAATGCATTTCCTCTCGAATGTATTCATGTTAAAGTTGTAAGTGTGTTTTCTCTTCTTTTTCCTCCAGCTGATCTTTCGACTGATGAGACGATGGCGGCGGAGCGGCTCGTCTCGACGCTCGCGTTCGGGGGGGAAGTGCTGGCGTTCCAGTGCAAGAGTTCGAGCTCAAAAACCCGAGATCATCGCAAAGGCTCAGAAGTTTCTGTCCTCCGTCTTTCCTTCGATCAAACCTCGCAGACCTTCTCCGTTACAGATCATAACACACACCTGATCCACAAAGAGAACTCTTCGGAGACGCACGTCGTTCACTGCGCTTCTGCGTTCGATGTGCAACTGAGGCAAAAAGTGCCTTGTGTTTTACTGAAAATATGCAAGAAAAGGACATCAGCTTTTAAATACATGCTTTACTCCATCGAAGGAAAGCTTCATGTTGAGTTCGCGTTACCGTACGAGATTAGAGACCATGTTTCAATATTGCAGGGTCCCACGTTGATTTGGAGTTATGAAAACTCAGTTTTCTACGTGTCGTCGCAGAGCGGCGGCGTAAAAGAAGTCCCGGTTCCTTTTAAATCGATCAAGTTTATTGGCGAACTTCCTCTTCGTAAAAGAAAAATAGTAATTCAAGGCACTACGACTGATTCCTCTGATGTGAAAAACTCACTTTATTTCATCGAAGACGCCGACGGACGCTGTGACGCCGCATGCTTCGTGCCGAACGCTTACGTCTCTGTGGTGCAGTGCATGATGGTTCTCTCCGCGGAGGAAGACAGCGGCGGATCGTTTAAGTCACGTGTTCTGGCGGCCACGAGCACGAGACAGCTGGTCCGCTTTGAGGACGGACTCCCTCGGGATGTGTGCGCTCTTCCGTACGAGCATCCGCTGAGCGTTCAGACGGTTCACACGCTGAGGAACGAGTGTCTCGTCGTCGTGAGCTTCAGTCACGGGAACGTCTGCGCCGTGTGGAACCACACTTTCCAGGTCAGGTTTTTTTTTGTGATTTAAAAGCATTAAAGGTGACACTATGCCCCTTTTCACAAGATGTAATATACAGTCAAACCAAAATTTATTCAGACAATACATTTAAATACATTTATTCAAAATTCCCCCCAGATCATTTATTATAGTTTGTCAAATTTGCCCCTTTTTGGGTGTGAGCAAAAACACGCCGTTTGTGTGTGTCCCTTTAAATGCAGATGAGCTTTAGCTCCGCCTCCGTTCAGAAGAGGGCGGAGTCTTTACTCGAGCTTCAGAAACTCCGGCAATAACAGAACAGGCCAATCTCCCTCATCCAGAATCCCAGAATAACCAGTAGCGAGTGCAGCCTTACGGAGAGACTCAGGAAGAGCTTCTGAATGTTAGCGGAGACATTTCTGTAGTTGTTGTGGAGTTACACTGATCATCTCATCATCATGTTGAACTTCTCCACAAGTGTCCACAGTTCCTGAGGTGTTTATAAGACAGCGGTGACATGTTCTGGTCAATAGTGTTCAGTGCTCGTCTGTGCTGAACCACAGAACAGCTTCAGGCTCTGCTGGATCTTCATCAGTGCGTTAGAACTGGTCTCTGTTGTCGCGTGTGGAACCAAATGTCGGCTGGTGTGTGTAAACGTGCAGATTAAGGGCCGGGAATATTATAATAAGATCCTCTTCATACGTCAGAAGGAGAGCGCAATCTGATCGGCTTATTTTATAACACGCTTGCAGAGAAAATATTATTTACATTTTGTAATTATTTTAATTCATATTACAGGATAAGGTTCTTAAAATTAGTTTTTTAACCTTATTAAAATTATACTGTACAATAATAAACAAAAATATTATTTCTGGTACCACTGAATTTAACGGTTTATTATTATTATTATTATTATTATCATAACTTTTATTATTAAATAATATTATATAACTATATAATATATAATAACTATATATTTGTATAATAACTATTATTAAATAATATTTTATAATTAAAAATAACAGATAATTAAAAATAAAGTATTGTGTGATTTTATTTTATTTTTTGTCTATTTATTGTATTTTTCTTTTATTTTGTTATTTTTTGTTATTTTTTATTTATTTTTTCATTACTTTTAATTATTTTCTTTTATTTTTATTTATTTAATTTTTTACTATTGGTGTCGACCAATATCATTTTATTTATTTTCATGACTTTTTCAGGTCTAGAAATCACACTTTTCAAATCCCCTCATGCGTTGTCCAGGTTTTCCAAAACCGTGGAACATAAAATAAAAGATCAGTATAAAAATGTCAGTCGTTGAGGTTACAAATTAAAATAAGGAGCATGATATAGGTGGTTTAGCTTTCTTTTGTCTCATTTTAAATCATTTTAAGTCGTCTTTCGTCTTTAATAAACGATAAACATAAGCAGACTGTGGTTCTTTGAGAGCTTGTGCTGTCAATCACAGCTCAGGAGTTTATACTGTACAGGATTTACCACTAAAACTTGCATTTAAAGGTTAGCGTTTCCACCGGAAACATTTCAAAGCAGAAGAAAATGTCAGATTATATATTATCTGTCTCGATGCATCGCAGCGTATGCTAATCCAGGAGCTCTTTCAAGAGACGAGAGGAACGTCTACACACAAACTGGAGTTAAACTTGTCAGTGTTATGTCTAATGTTTCAGTGTCCTGAAGTGTGTTGTGTGTGTGTCAGGTGGCGTGGTGTTGGACAGGAGTGTGTTCGCTGCTCGTCGACGACTTCGTGAGATGCGGGTCGGATCAGATGCTGCTCGTGTTCGAGGACCAGAATGCACCTGGAGATCTGCTCAGGAACTTCACGCTCACCGATCTGTGCGCCGTCACTTATTCTGTGCGTCAACTGTTTCATTCTTAAGCTTTTGCTTCATGACACAACGTTTATATTGCACACCCAACTTGTTAAGCCTCTGTAGAGTTTGATAGAATGCACTGATATTTATTAAAGTCCCCCTGTAGTCAATCATCTTATCCCTTAAAACTCATGTTTGATCACCAAAATGACATATTTAAAAGTTTTTTTCCTTCTTCATCTCTTAAAATATCTTGAATGTAACTCGACACCCTTGCCTCATTTAGTATGCGCGGTTCTATGAATATGCAAATGAGCCCTGCCTCCACCCACTCACTCAGCTCAGAGATCCACTGGTTGACGATCACACGTTGATCTGATTGGTTACAAGGTAGTTTGTGACGTCAGAAACACCAGCGATTTCAAAGCGTGTGTTTGAGACTGTCTTTGGTTCACTGCAGTTTTAAGGAGGAAATACTCAGCAATGCTGTCGACTTATGAACTTACACATGGTGTGTCTTAAAGCAGATTAAAAACACCACATAGACACATAAACAACATTAAACGCTGGATTTACTCCACAGGGGGACTTTAAGGAAATTGTCATTTGCAACCAGATTGTGTCAATTTGATACAAATTAACCATGTGATAAAGTACAAGACACTGACATTTAAATTAAATGCGTTCTATTAAATAAATGAATTTGCTCTTTGTTGTAACTGCGAGTGCTTTGCAGTGTGGACGATCAGACGGAGCGGTCCTGAACACATCAGACACAGCGCAGGAGAACTTCCTTCTCACAGTTCAAGCGCTAGAATCCAGACTGCAGGTAATTCAGCTCCACTGACCAGATAAAGCTCCAGTGGGGTTCAGGACACTACTCTGGGGTTCTAGACTCGTTTTAAAGAACATTTTCTATACAAGGATACATGATTCTAGTGATAAAGTATCATTGTTAGTTAATGCATTAATTAATGTTAAAAATTGAGAGCTTGTTGAAAATGTTACAATACTTTTTATGTAAAAAAAATCCATTTTATTTTTATTTTGTTGTGTGTTTTTGCCATTTTATTAGGTTTTGTTTTTTAATATATCTATATAGTTTTAATTTTAATTTTAGTAATTTTAGTACATCAAGTTAAACTGAATGAAAATGAGAATGTCTTAAATGGCAACTAGCTGAAATAGTAATTTGTTTCATATTTTATTTTATCTCAGTTTTGTTTTACTATTGTTTTTTATTTAACTATAATAACCCTGTTCCAAAGCTCCAAGAAGTACACAATATGTATAATGCATGCATTTTTAAAAATAAAATATAATATAAAATGTTTAATTTTTTTTTCAGTTATGCACTTGTAGTTGCATTGTTAAAGCATTTTTTTATACAAGCTCCAAAAAAGTTATGTACTATAAAAGTATCATATAATGAACTTTAATTTGTTTTTAGACATGCATTGAGATATTCCTCTGAAATGTCTTCCTCTCTGCTGCTGTTCTTGGTTTGTTCTGACTTTAGAGCGGCCTGAACTTCCTTGAAGACCTTCAGAGAGACGTGGAGGTCAAAGACAGACTCATACTACAGTCTTTAGTGGCCTTGACTGACCTGGTATCAGGACGAGAACATGTGATATTCCCTCCAGAACAGGTTCTTCAAATTTCATAGTAATATCAAAATAAAAATGGATTAAAGATGGCCTATTATAAAGTGTTTTCAGGCTCTACTAGAACAGTTGAATGTTGATTATTCTCCTCATATTCTCCATTGTTGCGGCTCCTCTCTTCCCAGTCTGTCAGTAACGCTCTGTTTACTTCCTGTCTCTATGAAGCCCCTCCTTCTGAAAAGCACACTGTGCTCTGATTGGTCGGCTGGAGCAGTGTGTTGTGATTGGTCGAGCGCTGCGAGTGCGTTTGGGAAATGTCCCGCCCCTTACCATAACCGCCAGTTTAACACACTACTAACTAACTCAACCAGGCCCCGCCCCTTTATTCTGCATATTAATTATTATAATGAGGAATATTGTGACGTGTTCCCGGAAGAAACTCAAGATACAATGGAGGCGTTTCAGGAGTTCACTGACACTGATATAGAGAATAACTCACTTTTTAATGCTCTAACATCATCATTACACACTGAAGACAGATGAAAACGTTAAAAAGCATAATAAGAGCCCTTTAAGACTAGTGAAAGATGTCTTTAACTGGTTCTTGAAGGTCGTGATGTTTGATCCACCGCTGAACATCAGAGACAGTGAAGGTTCTGGAAGCAACTTTGTTTCTTGTTGTAATGGAGGGACTTTTTGATGCTCAAACATCAACACTACACACTAAACACAGATGAACATGAATAGATGCTCTTTTAGAAGTGCTGAAATTTAAAGTCAACACTTGAACACTCTATTTATACCCGGTGTGTGTGTATCTGTGCCGTAGGAAGGGCTTGTTTCTCTGTGGGATGAAGATGATGAAGCTGGAGATGAAGAGCCCGATGTCTTGGATGATGGGATGGAGACTGAATGTGCCGAAGCTCTTCTGAAAGTGGACAGAGTTTGGCAGAGAGTCGTTGGACAGAGTTTGATCGTCGGTGTTGCTCTGAAACCCACGAATAACACGTATGTCACGCGGATCACGAGATTTAAGTCTTTAAAAATCAATCCTAAGAATAATAATCAAGTTGTTTTCTACAATGATTTTCACTAAAGAATGAATCAGATTTAATCTTTTTTTATTTAAACTACTGTATGTTTTTTGAAAGTCTCTTCTGCTCAACAAAGCTGCGTTTAATTGATCAAAAATACAGTAGAAATTGTGAAATATTATTATTATTAGCTGTTTTGTATGTGAATATACAGTAAAGCTGAATTTTCATCATCATTACTCCAGTCTTCAGTGTCACATGATCCTTCAGAAATCACTCTAATATGCCGATAATCTGATAAATTGATGATTTTCAGATTTAGGGCCCTATTTTAACGATCTAAGCTCATGATCTAAAGCGCAAGTTCACTTAGGGTGTGAATCCACTTCTGCTAGTTTAGCGACGGGACAAATGGTCGGTGCTCCCGGCGCTGGTCTAAAAGGGTTGTCTCTATTCTCTTAATGAGTAATGGGTGTGTTTTGGGATTTACATGCGTTAAACCAATCAGAGTCTCGTCTCCCATTCCCTTTAAATGCCAGTTGCGCTCCATGGCGGATTCGCTGTTTACATGACGGAGTTTGATAGTGGAAAGACCGAACGCGTCTCCAGAGCGCAAACGGATCTGCTCGTGCGCGAGGTCAAAGTGCGCAAGCAGAACATCTACAGGACACGCCGGATTCACCATATCTTTATGCACACAATAATAATCTTTTACATTGTAATCCTTTTATTTTAAATATTTGGCATGTTTGTGTGTTGCTGTGAGTCCCTGTGTGTAATAAGCAGAGTGTGTGTGTAATAAGCAGAGTGTGTGTGTTGTGGACCCGCCTATAGGCGCACATTACTAACACACTCTTTAGACCAGGTTTCAGTCGGTCAATGTCTCAGTCTATTTGTGTTTCTCAAAATAGCAACGCTCCAACAATGCGCCAGAACACACTCGTTCTCAGACCAGCAGCTCATGGGCGCACAAATGGCCACAAATGCATTTGCTATTTAAACTACGCGGCGCAGGACGTGAAAATGAAAACTGCGTCGGGCTGAAACTAGCAAAACACACTTGCGTCGCGCTTGGCGCTGCATTGCGCCTGAATGCATCAGTATCAAGACATATAATAACAGCTTTGTCTCTTCTGTCAGGTCTGTAATGAACATGAGTGTTTCAGTCGTGGATTCTGGAGCCGCTCCGGTTATAAACACTAAGATCCTGCAGTTTCCGGAGTCAGATGTGTGTGTTGCTCACGGCCCATTTGATGAGAAGACGAAGATCAGGCGCTCCGACTGTCCCGGACCAACACTTGCTCTGGTCGCCGTCACTGATTTGGCTCCTTTATTAACCTCCGGCTGCGCCAGATGTCCCATCATGCTCCATTACAGCCCCAGAGAATCATCCGGGTCTTCTCGGGTTTCTCAGTTCTGCGGGCAAATCTCAGTGGATCTCAAAGATATTTCCAAGGGGAAGTTTCATCCGCGTCTGTTAGAGGACAGCAAACTCAACACAGGTCAGATCCGGAAAGGAGTAGTTCACTTCAGAGATAAAGTTTCCTGATAATTTACTCACGTCATCCAAGATGTTATAGTGTCCAAGATGTCCAGGTCCAAATGTGAGTTTCAGTGCAGCTTCAAAGTCTCGACACGATCCAGCCGAGGAATAAGAGTCTTATCTAGACAAACCAGCGGACATTTTAGAACAAAATAAACATTTATATACTTTAACCACTAATGCTGGTCTTGCACTCGCTGTGATGCGACACACATTACGTGATCACGATGAAAGGTTACCGATGTTTATCCATAATGTGAGCTAATAGTTTCCAATTAAAGCTTGTTTTCTCTGAGCTGCTTTTTTTTATGTTTGTTTTGCATATATTGTTAATCTATTCAGTCAATAAATGGAAGTTGTTTGAGTTCTAAAAAATGCACACAAAAAAGCAACTAAAAAAAGCTAGATTTTCACCACAGGGGGACTTTAAATTTGATTTGATGTGTGATTAGTATGAGAGTGATGTTGATGTGTGTGTGTGTGTGTGTGTGTGTGTGTGTGTGTGTGTGTTCAGACGAGGCCAGAGAAGATCTGCTCAGTCTGACTGCGCTGTTGGACTCCTGGTTGTTCCTCATCGAGTGTCTGGATCACACGCTGGCGGATGTTCAGGGGTTTCTGCGCGAGTCTCTGTGTGTTTCGGTGCTGGACGTCGACCCGCGGGTCATCGCTGACCCCACTGACCTCAGGCTTTTCCACTGGGACCAGAGATCCCCGTTCCAGGCGCTGTTGAGCGTCCAGTGCAGGTGAAGACATCAGTGTGTGTCCGTTCATGAAAATACAGAAACACCTCAACAATATATATGACGATCTATGACGAACAACATATCCACGATCTTGAGAACCTCTTTGAAATGCGATGTGTTTTCCTCCTCCACAGAGACGACCTGCGTTTGCTGCAGTTCCTGCACTCGCTGTGTGACTTCCTGCCTGCGTCGCATCATATCCGGTTTCTGGAGAGCCCGAGGTCACGCGGACCCGGGCCGGATCTGGGCCGGACTCTGGAGACGGAGATCAACACGGTAATACAGGAGCTGTCGCTCGTGCTCCAGTGTGGAGAGAGAGGAATGACGGGACCGGAGGAATCAGACCCCGAATCCTCAGAGCCGCTCCAGAGACGGAGGGAGGCGTGGCTTAGGGAACGGGGGCGGAGCCACACAAGGCTCCGCCTCCTGGTGGACGGCTCCGCCTACAGCAGACTCGTGGAGCGGATGATTGACAGGCAGCTGGACACTGATGAAGTCGCTCTGAGGGAAGCGGCTCGTCTGTAGGTAAAGGAACACATCGCTGTCAAGCTTTAAACTTGTCAAATTAAATTGCTTTTGAAATAGGAATCGTTAAAATTCAAACGAGACCCGACCCTAGTAATGACCATTTCAGAAGCTCTACAGAAGACACGTGTCCTTATTCAGATCAGTTCGGTTTAAGTTCTGTCGACAATTACACTTGTTGATGTTCTTAGGGTCAGATGTAGGGGAAAAATAACAGCATACCGGTTTGAAATGATGAAAGTGTGATTAAATGTGACAGAAGTGACATTTTTAATTGAATTATTCCTTTTAAAACAACTTGGTAAAGATGCAGGAAAAGCACGAGGAACATCACCAATAATAAAATAACCCATGTTACTTTGCACTTTCTCTATGAAGGAAAAGAAAGACTGAAGCGGTTGTTCTGCGTGTTCCGGCTCGGCGTCGGTCCAGATTGAGTCGAGTCTCCTCTTCAGACTCTGATCCTCCAACACTTCCACAGAAAACTCTCCAGCTTTCCCACACGACCCCGTCGGTCCTGCAGGGGGACTCGTGATGAAACATGTTCAGATCATCCATATCTGTCCTTTACCTACAGGACATATGTGTGTTTACTGTTCACAATAAATAAAAAGCTGTTTGTTCTCCATTGAAGACCTTATACATGTGTTCAAAGTTGTAAAGAAAGCAAATATTATTGGACTACGTTTGACCAAAATATACGGTTTTATTCTTTCTACTTCAAAATCAACGTCTCATTTTATTCAGTGTTGCAAATTTACATCTATATATAAATACGTGTGTGTGTGTGTGTGTAATATACACATATATACACACACAAACATATATGTACATACACACACCTATATATACATACATACACACACCTATATAAACACACACATGTACATGCATAAGACACCTATAAATATACACACACATATATACACATCTATACACGCACATCTACATACATATACACATTTAAACACACATATCTACATACACAGACACCTATATATACATATATACATACATACACACCTATATAAACACATGTACATGCATAGACACCTATAAATATATACTCACACAATTGTACACATACACACCTATACACACACATATCTACATAGACACCTATATTCATACACACACATATATACACACATCTAAATACATATACACATTTAAACACATATCTACATACACAGACACCTATATATACATATATACACACACCTATATAAACACATGTACATGCATAGACACCTATAAATATACACTCACACATTTGTACACATACACACCTATACACACACATATCTACATAGACACCTATATTCATACACACATACTGTATATGTACATACACACCTATATACAGTATACACACACATATCTACATACATACACACCTATATACAGTATATATACACACACCTATACAGACACCTATATTCATACACACATATGTACATACATAGACACATATATATATACACACACACACACACACACACACACACAAAACTGACAAATGTCAGTTTGTTCAGTGCTACTCTGAGTTGATTGCATCAAATATTTGATTATTGTGTGTGTTTGTTTACTGTTGCTATTTCTGTCAGTAATCGCCCCCATGATGTGCTGTTTAATAACAGTCCACATGCGTCTCACTTAATCTGTGCACTTCATTTCATCCGCAGACTCTCTGACACCGACGAGATAACCCGTGTTTTCAGACAGACCACAGCAAATATTCATAATCATCCTCTTCAAGTGTCCTCGCAGCTGCCAGCGTTACCATGGCAACCAGCATCCGTCTCCGCCTGGAGATCGTGTCTGAGATCCGTCAGGATGGTGAGTGCGGGGGGCTTGGAACACTTTTCTTTTTTGAAGAATTTCTTTGTTGCATTTATTAGTTGAAAAAACAGCATTTTCACTGTAATAAGTTTTAGTTTGACTATTTAAAGACTATACATTAAAAACATTATAGACATATATATATATATATATATAAACACATATACAGTACTGTGTAAAAGTCTAAGGCATGTTAATACAACCCCCCCCCCCCCCCAAATGGTTTTAAGTCAGTTATTTCTATCTTTTGCTGTAGTGTGTCAGTAGGAAATATCAGTTCACATTTCCAAACATTCTTTTTGCCATTAATTGTAATAATCCAGTGAGATTTGTGTCTGACAACAGCCGGTATGATCTGATCTCACCATCATCGAGTCCGTCTGTGATTACATGAGGAAACAGAAGAAACTGAGACAGACTAAATCCAGAAGAACTGCGGGAACGTCTCCGAGACGCTTGAAGAAACCTTCCTGCAAAGATACCTGAAGAACTATGCGCAAGTGTACCTGGACAAAAGCCGTTTTAAACGCAAAGGGTCGTTACACCATATATTGATTTGAATTAGTTAATAGAAGTTAAATCATAAATAAATTCAATTTGTGATTTTATTTTTGAAAGCATTCTCACTTTACAGCATTTTAACACAGTGCCAGTACTCTTCACAGTACTGTAGCTTTGCAGGAAGGTTTCTTCAAGCGTCTCGGAGACGTTCCCGCAGTTCTTCTGGATTTAGTCTGTCTCAGTTTCTTCAGTTTCCTCATGTAATCACAGACGGACTCGATGATGGTGAGATCAGATCATACCGGCTGTTGTCAGACACAAATCTCACTGGATTATTACAATTAATGGCAAAAAGAACGTTTGGAAATGTGAACTGATATTTCCTACTGACACACTACAGCAAAAGATAGAAATAACTGACTTAAAAACGGGGGTATTAACATGCCTAAGACTTTTACACAGTACTGTATATATGCATAAAAACACACACACACACACACATATATATATATCTGGTACACTATCAATTCAAAAGTTTGGGTTCATTAGTTTTTTTTTTTATTAATTAACACTTTTATTCAGCAAGGACACATTAAATTGATCAAAAGTGACAGTAATTTAATTGATCCACTGTATCAAATAAACATCTAGGGTTGTGTTTGTTTGTTTGGCCTCTCTGTATGCGGTGACGCTTTCCTTCCACGAAATGCGACATACCTCTAGTTTTGTTTCTTGCGCTGCGCTCCCTGTTATCGGGCGCTCTCGTGCGCTCGTTCACCGCGACATCCGGCTATCCTTAATCTTCTGCAAGCGCACAAGAGCTGCTGTGTCCAAAGTGCTGGAAAACAATAGTTTCTGTTGCAACTTCCAGTTCCTCTAAGCCATCTGGTAAATAACGAATATATTACGACTGTAAATAACGACTATCACTGTACATGACGACTATCAGTTTTAGTCGACTATCAGTATCAGTTTTAGTTTGACTAATTAAAGAGTATGCATCAAAAATCTGTATATAATATTTTATTACTTGTATCCAAGATATTGTAATAAATTAAAAATGTATTCTATTTTTTATTTTTCTGTGTCCTTAATATCACTTTCCATCCAAACATGCCAGAACAAAAAAACAACAGAAAAGCCAGTTCCTAATGACATTATCCTGCAGGAAGTGACATCATTTTGTTTGTTCGACCTTTTTGATCAAATTACGGCACGGATCAGTTTGAGATCAAAATGAAACTTTGGCTCAACATTGCTCATTGTCTTTTCATCCTGTAAATAACCAAGTTGTAATTCATAAAGTATCTAGTCTAATATATAAATGCTTTTAGAGCAGGAATATTCCAGACACTTTAAACTCTTATCTTGTTGAACTAGTTTATCTTAAACTGTTAAGGGTTAACAGTAGTTATTGCATCACTAAACTGTTGCAAACTCAGTTTCTCAGCTTGAGTTACAGGATGATGCGACATTGATCACATGATCTGAGAGGATTTAACGTTAGTGTTCCTCCGCTTTAGTCTGGTGAACCCCTGCTGGAATTACACCATCTCTCTCCATTGACAGCCACTCAAAAGTTTAATTCTGATTAAATACATTTTTATGCAACTGCAAAACCACAAATATTTTAGATGTTTTGAAGGCTCTTAAAAAGTTAAATGGATTAAAGGTTTTTGCAATATTTTTATTACCTAGCAATTTTTTTAAAATAATTGGCTCAGTAGACTTGAAATATGAAAATGTTCTTCAGAATATGCAGCATTTAATAGGTTTATGCCATTTGATTATGCGTCACAGCCATGAGAAAACTGACAAATCTACATCGTACCGTACATTAATGAGAGACAACGTGACAAAGATGCTTTTCATCTGCGATCTTCACTATTGTGTGTTCTTTAAAATACAAAGAAATTGAGACGACAGTGTGTGTGTGTGTGTGTGTGTGTGTGTAAAAAACACAATATATATTTAAATATTATTTTACATTTTTAAATATTAATATAGTATATATAAATATGACACTATTTTGTTTAAATATATATCATGTAATACATATTTTAAAAATTGTATATCAAATTGTATATATATATATATCAATTTAATTTACTTTTTAAAATGGATATTTAAAAAAAATTAGATTGTGAAATCTATATTAAACAATATTCATATTGTATAATTTGATATAATATTAATGTATGAATAATATTATATTTTAAAATATTATATATATATATTACACTATAATATATTTAATATATACAGAATATAAAATACATTAATAATTTAACATTTAACATAATATTTTAAAATATATTATTTATACATTAATATTATATCAAATTGTACAATATTAATATTGTTTAATATAGATTTCACAATATATGTATTTAAAATAGTGTAAGAATATACTGTGTATATGTATATATATATATATAATATTATAAATATTTTATATATAATATAGTGTTATATATATATATTAAATTGTAAAATAACTATATAAATATTACAATTTAATGTTTTTTAAACATATATTTTCAAATAATAATATTTTTTTTTATTAATTTGTAATTTGGTTATATTTCCTGACTTTTCTAACATTTTATAGTACATTATTTAATAACATATATTATAATATTTCTCTTGATTTGTGAATGACATATAACCTGAACATTGATGTGTTTAGTGAGATTTGGATATATGGGGTGTGTGTGTGTGTGTGTGTGTGTGTGTGTGTGTGTGTGTGTGTGTGTGTGTGTGTGTGCAGCTGTGTGTAGAAAGAGGAGGAGAGTGACGACTCGATTCATAAAAACTATCAAGATCCAAAAGACAATCATATAAAACAGTGTCTTTCGTATGAAACCTTTCAACAACAACATCAACACAAGCTGATCACGTACACGTCAGATATTCACGTTAACTCGATAAATGTCCTCGGTTTTCAGACTTTCCTGGCGCTCTCGTGTCGGATGATCTTGTATGTGATCCAGTAAAAGACGTTAAAGATCAGGAACACCATCGGGAACGCGGCTCGGGAAATGGTGTCGATCCGCTTGGCTCGGTCCACAAACTTCTTCCGGTTGGGTTCCGAGTCCTTCGGGATTGACGGCTCCTGGATGGCGTTGGTCGCGGGGCTTTTGCTGTAGCCGAAGTGCAGGCGGCCATCTTGTAAATCTTCCTCCTGTGTGTTCAGGAATAAAGAGGGAATTTGTGTTATAGGGATAATGTACATCCAGCCGGTTGTTATCTCTCTTAAAACTCATCTCTGATCACCAAAATGACATATTTAAAAGTTTTTTTCCTTCATCTCTTAAAATATCTTGAATGTAACTCGACACCCTTGCCTCGTTTAGTATTCGTGGTTCTATGAATATGCAAATGAGCCCCGCCTCCACTCACTCACTCACCTCAGAGATCCACTGGTTGACGATCACACGTTGATCTGATTGGTTACAAGGTAGTTTGTGACGTCAGAAACACCAGCTGGTATCTGGGAATAATATATCGCTGGATAGTGCGATCGACCAATCAGAATCAAGTATTCCACAGAGCCGTGTAATAACGAGCTGTAACGAACAACTTTAATGAGCGCCTGTAGCGTCTTCATCTTCATTGAGTCAGTCTCAGGTGTTTCCGTCAGGAACAGAACGTTTCCTCAGACATTATTCACTGAACAAGATCAGGATTATTATCGTCTTTCTTTGCTGCCATGTTTAGGTCTGGTTTACAGTCAGGTCTTCAGGCATTAGCTATCATCCACTAACAACGAGCAATATACTATTCTTAAAACCCTAAGATACTATACTATCATTTTTAACATTATTAAGAGGCCTCATATCTCTTTGCCTTCATCATAACATACTATTATATGATGCTTTATGTGAGGAACAGACTAAAGTTATGTTGTTATTCTTTGAACATTTTTCCTTTATGATCATATATATTCAAATATGACATATGAAAATACATTACATCAAGTTTGAGCAAGAGTTTGAGCGAATAACAACTTAAATGTGTTCCTCACAGAAAGCATCATATGACAATTATAGATAATGTGTCATTTTTATTTTATAAATATATTATTTTATAATATATTTATAAAATATATATATATTTTTTATACATTATGTGCTGTAATTCACAATTTTATAAAATTGACTTTAGAAGACTAAATCATGTTAAAAAATATATATTTTTATTTTATTATAATTAATGCACACAGATAGTTTAATATATTATATATATATATATACATACATACGTTTACACACATATATAATGTATGTAATTTTTATTTTATAAATATTCATATTATTTTAGAATATATTTATAAAATAAAAATGAATATATATTTTTATGAATTTAATTCATAATTTATGTGCTGTAATTTATAATATTATAATTATAAAAATATATTTTTCACTTAATTAAATTAAATTTTATTTTTATTAAAACTTTCTTTTTTATTTAATTAAAATATATATAATTATTTATTTACCTAGAACATTTAGTATATTAAAACAGCGTTTTAATATACTAAATGAACAAATGAAATATTTTTATATACTGAATAATAACAGGTTTTGACCAATGAACATTTTAAACAAAATCAATCCTTGAATCAGTTTTGAACTAATTCACGGAAATAAATCAAACTTACCAACTCTAATGGAGAATTTTTGCAATCATGTATTAGCACATTACTCATTTTAATTCGCTAATCAATATTTTACCAGCTAATTACCATAAGCAGCAGTGAAGTCCAACTTTTAAAAAAACAAAACCTGAAAATACATGAATTCTATGAAGTCTAATAAAGTGCAATAATTTTATGATAGTTTTATGATAGTGTGTTTTTGTACATTTAACTGGATGGAAAACAGCTTCTGACTAACATCTCGTTAGCGTTCCAGAGAGGAAATAAACGAGTGGATGACGACAAGCTTTAATCACTGGATAAATTATTCCTTTAATGTTATTTTTGTCCCATTGGAGATTCATTTCAGCCCCAGATATGAGCAATTCTTCCACATGTTTGTGAATAATTAACGAGTAAACAAACTGACTGGATGAAACCGCCTCGAGATGTCGAAGTAAACGGCGATTATGAAGCGTGTGAGTGATCTGTAATTGACTCTGGTGTTAATGCGCCGCTCGTTAAAGCTGGTGACGCTAATGTCGTTTTAGTCACACACATGCTCTTCTTACTCAGTGTGTTTGTCTGGTTTCCAGTCCAAATATCTACAAATCAAGATGGATTTACTAAAGTAGTAAAATTCCATTAGTTTTCTGGGGGAAAATCAAAATGAAGTGAGTTTTTGCTTAAAGCAAGATAAATGATCTGCCAGTGCGGTCAGAGAAATAATGCTAATTCAAACGGAAACAAGATTATTTCTCTCACCCCATTGGCAGATCATTTATCTTGCTTTAAGAACGAGTGTGTTCCCGAGTTTCGGTAGCCTGGTTAAAACCAGGCCCTTCTCAGTAGTAACTGAGTTATGGTCTGGCAAAGCTTCATTAATAACCCATTCCCAAAGGGGCGTCACCAACGGGCGTCGCTCAAATGCCTCTGGGCGCAATTGGATAGACCTTAAACCAATCAGAGCGATCGTCATCGTGTAAAGCCCGCCCCACCGTTTCTGATTGCCTGCGCTTGAACATGAGTGTGTGTGTGTGTGTGTCGCACCTTGGTGTGTCTCCTCTGCCTGCGCTTGAACATGTGTGTGTGTGTGTCGCACCTTGGTGTGTCGCCTCTGCCTGCGCTTGAACATGAGTGTGTGTGTGTGTGTCGCACCTTGGTGTGTCTCCTCTGCCTGCGCTTGAACATGTGTGTGTGTGTGTCGCACCTTGGTGTGTCGCCTCTGCCTGCGCTTGAACATGAGTGTGTGTGTGTCGCACCTTGGTGTGTCTCCTCTGCCTGCGCTTGAACATGAGTGTGTGTGTGTGTGTGTCGCACCTTGGTGTGTCTCCTCTGCCTGCGCTTGAACATGTGTGTGTGTGTGTCGCACCTTGGTGTGTCGCCTCTGCCTGCGCTTGAACATGAGTGTGTGTGTGTGTGTCGCACCTTGGTGTGTCTCCTCTGCCTGCGCTTGAACATGTGTGTGTGTGTGTGTGTCGCACCTTGGTGTGTCGCCTCTGCCTGCGCTTGAACATGAGTGTGTGTGTGTCGCACCTTGGTGTGTCGCCTCTGCCTGCGCTTGAACATGAGTGTGTGTGTGTCGCACCTTGGTGTGTCGCCTCTGCCTGCGCTTGAACATGAGTGTGTGTGTGTGTGTGTCGCACCTTGGTGTGTCTCCTCTGCCTGCGCTTGAACATGTGTGTGTGTGTGTCGCACCTTGGTGTGTCGCCTCTGCCTGCGCTTGAACATGAGTGTGTGTGTGTGTGTCGCACCTTGGTGTGTCTCCTCTGCCTGCGCTTGAACATGAGTGTGTGTGTGTGTGTCGCACCTTGGTGTGTCTCCTCTGCCTGCGCTTGAACATGAGTGTGTGTGTGTCGCACCTTGGTGTGTCGCCTCTGCCTGCGCTTGAACATGAGTGTGTGTGTGTGTGTCGCACCTTGGTGTGTCTCCTCTGCCTGCGCTTGAACATGAGTGTGTGTGTGTGTGTCGCACCTTGGTGTGTCTCCTCTGCCTGCGCTTGAACATGTGTGTGTGTGTGTGTGTCGCACCTTGGTGTGTCGCCTCTGCCTGCGCTTGAACATGAGTGTGTGTGTGTCGCACCTTGGTGTGTCGCCTCTGCCTGCGCTTGAACATGAGTGTGTGTGTGTGTGTGTGTGTGTGTGTCGCACCTTGGTGTGTCGCCTCTGCCTGCGCTTGAACATGAGTGTGTGTGTGTCGCACCTTGGTGTGTCGCCTCTGCCTGCGCTTGAACATGAGTGTGTGTGTGTGTGTGTGTGTGTGTGTCGCACCTTGGTGTGTCGCCTCTGCCTGCGCTTGAACATGAGTGTGTGTGTGTGTCGCACCTTGGTGTGTCGCCTCTGCCTGCGCTTGAACATGAGTGTGTGTGTGTGTGTGTGTGTGTGTGTGTGTCGCACCTTGGTGTGTCGCCTCTGCCTGCGCTTGAACATGAGTGTGTGTGTGTGTGTGTGTCGCACCTTGGTGTGTCGCCTCTGCCTGCGCTTGAACATGAGTGTGTGTGTGTGTCGCACCTTGGTGTGTCGCCTCTGCCTGCGCTTGAACATGAGTGTGTGTGTGTGTGTGTGTGTGTGTGTGTGTCGCACCTTGGTGTGTCGCCTCTGCCTGCGCTTGAACATGAGTGTGTGTGTGTGTGTGTGTGTGTGTGTGTCGCACCTTGGTGTGTCGCCTCTGCCTGCGCTTGAACATGAGTGTGTGTGTGTGTGTGTGTGTGTCGCACCTTGGTGTGTCTCCTCTGCCTGCGCTTGAACATGAGTGTGTGTGTGTGTGTGTGTGTGTCGCACCTTGGTGTGTCTCCTCTGCCTGCGCTTGAACATGAGTGTGTGTGTGTGTGTGTGTGTGTGTGTGTGTGTGTCGCACCTTGGTGTGTCGCCTCTGCCTGCGCTTGAACATGAGTGTGTGTGTGTGTGTGTGTGTGTCGCACCTTGGTGTGTCTCCTCTGCCTGTGCTTGAACATGAGTGTGTGTGTGTGTGTGTGTGTGTGTGTGTGTGTGTGTGTGTCGCACCTTGGTGTGTCGCCTCTGCCTGCGCTTGAACATGAGTGTGTGTGTGTGTGTGTGTGTGTGTCGCACCTTGGTGTGTCTCCTCTGCCTGCGCTTGAACATGAGTGTGTGTGTGTGTCGCACCTTGGTGTGTCGCCTCTGCCTGCGCTTGAACATGAGTGTGTGTGTGTGTGTGTGTGTGTGTGTCGCACCTTGGTGTGTCGCCTCTGCCTGCGCTTGAACATGAGTGTGTGTGTGTGTGTGTGTGTGTCGCACCTTGGTGTGTCGCCTCTGCCTGCGCTTGAACATGAGTGTGTGTGTGTGTGTGTGTGTGTCGCACCTTGGTGTGTCTCCTCTGCCTGCGCTTGAACATGAGTGTGTGTGTGTGTGTGTGTGTGTCGCACCTTGGTGTGTCTCCTCTGCCTGCGCTTGAACATGAGTGTGTGTGTGTGTGTGTGTGTGTGTGTGTGTGTGTGTGTCGCACCTTGGTGTGTCGCCTCTGCCTGCGCTTGAACATGAGTGTGTGTGTGTGTGTGTGTGTGTCGCACCTTGGTGTGTCTCCTCTGCCTGTGCTTGAACATGAGTGTGTGTGTGTGTGTGTGTGTGTGTGTGTGTCGCACCTTGGTGTGTCGCCTCTGCCTGCGCTTGAACATGAGTGTGTGTGTGTGTGTGTCGCACCTTGGTGTGTCTCCTCTGCCTGCGCTTGAACATGAGTGTGTGTGTGTGTCGCACCTTGGTGTGTCTCCTCTGCCTGCGCTTGAACATGAGTGTGTGTGTGTGTGTGTGTGTGTGTGTCGCACCTTGGTGTGTCTCCTCTGCCTGCGCTTGAACATGAGTGTGTGTGTGTGTGTGTGTGTGTGTGTGTCGCACCTTGGTGTGTCTCCTCTGCCTGCGCTTGAACATGAGTGTGTGTGTGTCGCACCTTGGTGTGTCTCCTCTGCCTGCGCTTGAACATGAGTGTGTGTGTGTCGCACCTTGGTGTGTCTCCTCTGCCTGCGCTTGAACATGAGTGTGTGTGTGTGTGTGTGTCGCACCTTGGTGTGTCTCCTCTGCCTGCGCTTGAACATGAGTGTGTGTGTGTGTGTCGCACCTTGGTGTGTCGCCTCTGCCTGCGCTTGAGCCGCAGGAACTCCTTCTGTTGTCTGGAGACGAAGTTCACTCCGGCGTACTCCAGCAGGGCGGCGAACACGAACAGCAAACACACCGCCATCCAGATGTCTATCGCCTTCACATAGGACACCTAAAACACACACACACACACACACACATCGCATCAGATCAGGGGGAAATATTCATTTATTTATTCATTATAATATTTTATTTATAATTGCAATATTATATATATATTTTTTGTATGTATATATTGTTATACAGTTATAAAATATTATAAAATAAAAATTATATATATTTATTTATATGTGTGTGTGTGTCATTTTTTATTTTATTCTTTTACTTTAAAAATATTTTTTATTTATGCATTTTTATATATATACACAGTATAAATTTACACATATATATTTATAAAATAATTCAATTTTATTTGTGTGTGTAAACTTAAAATTAAATTTTTATTTACATTTTAAATTATTAGTTTTTATTTATGTATTTTTATATATCAGAATACAAAAAAATATTATATATATATATTATTTCATGTATATTTATACAATAATTCAAAAATATATATATATAAATGTTGTCTTTTTATGCTTTTTTAAAAATATTATGTATTTTTAACTAGAACATTTAATATATATATATTTACATTTTATTTTATTATGCTTATTTAATTTTACAATTATTTATGTATTTTTAAGTAGAACATTTAATATTAAAGCAAGGTTGTTGTTTTTTTTACATTTTAATATACTGAAATAGTAACACAAACAGTTCGATCTAATGCACAGAAATTAATCAAATTTACCAATAATGGATCATTTGAAGTTTTATTACACTTATCAATATTTTACCAGCTCTAATTCCCATGAGTAAGCCGCAGAAAAGTCCAACTTTAAATAAACAAAACCTGCAAACGCATGAATTATCACGTATTTCCAGGTTTACTGCGAACTGCCGATGTTCATTATATCTATCAGGACACACTAACTCTCTCCCTGATTTACATACGGAGTCACATGATCCTGCCGTACGTCTGGAGAAAACAACAGCCGTCATTAGAGCAATAAAGCAGGAGCAGGGATTATGGGATTATTGGCTGTCTATTAATGAGCGCTTTCATTTCCACATAATAATGTGAGTATCAGATTATCATAACTCGATGAGTTAGAGCGAGCCGCTTCTCTCAGGAAAGGTCATTTGCATTATGTGTTCTGGAACAGAAAAGCGAATCTCCCTGATAATTGTGTGTTCCAGCTCCTGTTGTCGTGAATCGGGACTCTTTCCTTTTGATATTAATAGTCGCTGACATCACGCAACTCTTGATGATGCGGTGATTCATCTGCATAAACCGGATCTCTCATTTACATTACTGGAGAAACACTGAGGATGTGATCCTGATGTGGAGAATAACTGGTGTTTTTATTTTATTGTCAATATAAATGACATTATAGTATTTAATTCACCGTTTACTGAATATAGAATTAGTTTTATTAATTTTAAAATATATGACAGTTATTCTGATTCAGGATTATTAAAACAATAATGATGTGTAAACGATATATCAGTTGTATACATCATCATTGTTGTGTTAATAATGTTCCTCTTGCAGCATCTCTTCTCTTCTCTGATGAAGTGGGCGGGGCTATAACCTGTCACTCACATGAGATCAGCCAATAGCAAACCACAACCATCCAATCAATTCCCACAGACACAATCAAGCCCCGCCCACATCTTTCACTGGGATATAGGGACCAATAGAGGAATAAAGACGAGTGCATCAAATGAAACCTCTCTGTGTACTGTTCCAGACCCTCATATTTCTGGCTGTGAGTGAGTGACGGGTCTGACCTTCGGCAGCGAGGCCCGTGACCCCGAGCTCTGGGTCGTCATGGTGAGGACCGTGGTGATGCCGAGCGCGACCCGGGCCGGAGCCGCGTCCATGTTGATCCAGAAGGAGACCCAGGAGAGGATGACGATGAGGAGGCTGGGGATGTACATCTGGATCAGGTAATAGCCCATCTGCCGCTCCAGGTGGAACTTCACCTCGATGCACGTGAACTTCCCTGAACACCAGCAACGGCTCACATCAGTGTCTACATCTATGACCCTTTATCCAGTGCTTCTGCGATCATGTGGATTATTGTAAGACGGAAATAACGACACTGTGTGGTTTAAAAGACTGTTTCATATCTATACATGACAACGGCTCAGATCTGAATGTTCCTGTGTTTCACAGACTCTGGTCCAGGATCAGTCATGAGTGTGTGTCCTCTGACCTGTGTTATAGTGTTTGGTGCAGTAGCCCAGGTCCTTCTCGTCTCTGATGAGGAACTGCGGTAGAGTCAGACCATCAGCCACCTGAACCGGACCTTGATCCAGCCACTCGAATATCAGGTCGTTCATGGTGTATCCGACTGGAGGACAGAAACACGGATTCAGAGCCAGAACGTACATTTCCTGAAGAAAATGTGAGTGGTGCTTGCCGTGGCAACACTCGCCACTCGGTTGCTAGGGTGTTTCTAGTGGCTTGCTAAGGTGTTCTGGGTGGTTGCTAAGTGGTTGCTAGGGTATTCTGGCTGGTTGCTAGGTGGTTGCTAAGGTGTTTTGGGTGGTTGCTAAGATATTCTGGGTGGTTGCTAGGGTGTTGCTATGCGGTTGCTAGGGTTTTCTGGCTGGTTGCTAGGGTGTTGCTATGCGGTTGCTAGGGTTTTCTGGGTGGTTGCTAGGCTGTTTATATGCGGTTGCTAGGGTTTTCTGGGTGGTTGCTAAGGTGTTCTGGGTGGTTGCTAAGATATTCTGGGTGGTTGCTAGGGTGTTGCTATGCAGTTGCTAGGGTTTTCTGGGTGGTTGCTAGGGTGTTGATATGCGGTTGCTAGGGTTTTCTGGGTGGTTGCTAGGGTGTTGCTATGCAGTTACTAGGGTTTTCTGGGTGGTTGCTATGCAGTTGCTAGGGTTTTCTGGGTGGTTGCTAGGGTGTTGCTATACTAGGGTGTTGATATGCGGTTGCTAGGGTTGTATGGGTGGTTGCTAGGCTGTTTCTATGCAGTTACTAGGGTTTTCTGGGTGGTTGCTAGGCTGTTGCTAGGTGGTTGCTAGGGTTTTCTGGGTGGTTGCTAGGGTGTTGCTATGGTGTTCTGGGTGGTTACTAGAGAGAGAGAGAGAGATAAAGACACTCCTGAGGCACTCACAGCTCTCCAGCTGCATCGTACAGGTCTGGACGTCCATCGGGAAGTTCTTCAGATCCATCGGACAGGACAGGATTAACGTCAACCTGTGAACAACGGGACACAGTCAACACTGCAAAAAAAGGATTTTCTTACTCAGTATTTTTGTCTTGTTTCCAGTCCAAATATCTTAAAATTCTTAAATCAAGCGGCATTTACTAGATGAGTAAAAGGCCATTAGACATTATGTCTAGCATAATCTTAATGAAGTGAGTTTTTGCTTAAAACAAGCTAAATGAGCTGCCAATGCGGTGAGAGAAATAATCTTCTTTTCCATTTGAATTAACATTATTTCTTTTACCCCGCTGGCAGATAATATTGCTTGTTTTAAGCAAAAACTCACTTCATTTAGATTTTTCCCCCAGAAAACAACATCTTATGGCATTTTACTACTTTAGTAAATCCATCTTGATTTAAGAATGTTAGATATTTGAACTGGAAACAAGACAAAAAGCATTTTTTGCAGTGAAGGCGCTTGTATTTCTAAATGCAGCTTGACAGTGATGACAGTGATGTGGGGTGGTGTGGCGCAATGGATAAGACACATGCCTTTGGTGTGAGAGACCCGGGTTCGAATCCACTGTGAGACACCAATGTGTCCCTGAGCAAGACACTTAACCCCTAGTTGCTCCAGAGGCGTGCGACCTCTGACATATATAGCAATTGTAAGTCGCTTTGGATAAAAGCGTCAGCTAAATGAATAAATGTAAATGTAAATGTAAAATGTAAATGATGAACAGAATCAGTGATGCAGCTCTAAATAAATTTGGATCAATTAATTGTTGATTCAGTTCAGTCCAACAATTCAGCAATTATGAAACGAATTTGTAAATGTTAGTTCAATGCAGTTAAAGCATTAGTTCACTTCAGAATTAAAATCTCCTGATAATCTACTCTCCCTCCACGTCATCCGAGATGTTCACGTGTTTCTTTCTTCAGTGGAAAAGAAATGAAGGTTTTTGAGGAAAACGTTCCAGGATTTTTCTCCGTATAATGGACTTTAATGGGGTCCAACGGGTCGAAGGTCCACATGTGAGATCTATATGAAGCGTCACCTGGAAGCTGAAGCGACACCATGACTTATGCATGAATTCAGACACTGACGAGGAGCTGATGTCTGCAGATTTATATAAATAGACCATCATTTATGAAAACTAGGACAGCATCATATCAGCTTATTTGCACAACAGAACGTAACAGAGATTCTGTGTTTCTCCAGACGAGTGTGGGTTTACAATCAGAGCGACTGAAATCCCCTGAAGAGCAGAAGAGGAAAGCGTGTTTGAGAGATAAACCTGATGACACTTCACTAATAATTACAAGAAAGCTAAAAGCAAGTGACACTGAATTAGAAGTGAAATGAAAAATATAAAATAATTTTACAGTAGAGCTCAATCAGAACGCTTTATGAATAGTTTATGTTAGAATTTAAAACTTTATTTTAAAACCTTAGGCTTACATAAAACAATAAAAAAAAAATCATTGTGGTCCAGTGTTATTTTAATATTATTTCTAGACTTTTGTAGTATTAATTAATATTTTTAATTAACATTTATTTTGTATGTGGTATTGTCATTTTTATTATTTTTTTTAAATATATATTTATATCAGTTTTAGTAATTATAGTTTTTCATATAATTACTATATTAAAAACTATCATTTCAATATATCATTTCTATAATTTAACTTAAAAATAAATAAAATCAATTTAAACAATATATATATATATTTATTGTATTAATTTTATTTCAATTGCAATTTTTGCAAAGGGCAAAACTAATATATGACAGTAATATCTAGTGATACAAACTACTTTCAGGCAAAAACTACAAACTGCAAATCAAATTTAGTCATTTTTTCATGTGATTCATAAATGAATGTGACGAAACAAGTGCATGTTTTTTTTGCAAATAGTTACTTCACAACTACAATTAGACCTAGAACCTCTTGTGCTGTTCTTATTTATTTTTCTGTATTTCCTTAAATCATTTTGATCCTTTAATTATTTAATTCCTTTAAATTGACAATCCCCCAAAAAACTTTAATTATGACCTTGTTTTTTCCATTTATTTCAATCATTGCATTTTATACATGTTTACAATATCAGACTCTTGCTCTCACTGTGTGTGTGTGTGTGTGTGTGTGTGTGTGTGTGTGTGTGTGTGTGTGTGTGTGTGTGTGTGTGTGTGTGTGTGATTTCTTCATCTTCTTCTAACACTTCGAGGTGTTGAAGTCAGCTTTAATTTATAATGACTGCGCTCTTTTTATGCGACGTGATTAATAATAATAATGTTTATTAATAATGTCTTTATATCTGATCAGTGCAGAGAGTTAAAGAATAAACCGCTTGATTATCAGTATTAGCAATGGATTTGACGAATTATGTGATGTTAGTTGGTTTCTGTTACTCTAAAACTTTAATATTGTTGTTATATTGTTATATATTGTTATATTTTATAAGTGAGTCTTACTTAATTATCCAGACACATAATTTATTAGAAAAGAGTATCAAATATGATCATCAGGCTTTTGAGGAAGGTTTATTTGTTGTATTGTATTGCATTGCATTATATATTTTAAAACTACAGAGATTTGATCATTTAAATATCATCTGACTAAGACATACTATTAGCAGATATTGATATTTATATGCATTTTATGTAAGTATCAGCTACACTGTTATAAAGATCTCATTGATTTACATTACAATTGTTAGAATTTCATAAAAATATCAGCATCTGCGGAAAATTGCATAATTTTGCTCAGTTTGAGGCTCTGAATAAAACTGAGCTGTTTTTATCCATATTCTCACTATATGAGCCATAAAAGCCAGATACGATTCTTAACAAAAACACACATGCAGACTCTTTCTTTTATACTGTATTTTGGTTCAGAAATGGGTTACATTTCATAAAATATTTTTTTTTCTATTGATCTATTCATTTGATCAAACAAGGCGAATTACTTGATAAAATCAGATTTAAAGACACGTGAAGCACGAGCTGAAGGAGGACGCTTGTGCAATTAAAGACCTTTACCTGATAAACCAGTGTGAACTATCAGTCAGACACAGGAGGACTGGAGAGATTGAGTGTTTTGATCATTTAAAAGGCCTTTTGCGCATCAAATATGATCCGGTAGATTAAAGCGCTGAGATCTTCATACCTGATGCTGTACAGGACGGTTCCGTCCTTAAAGATCCTCAGGAGCTTGTTGTCCGTCGTGACGTCGTGGAAATTGGCTCCTTTCTCGTTGGCGAAGAACAGGTCTGGTTTCCAGATGGAGTCCAGCATGGACGGGTCCAGATCCAGAGACGAGTCCGGATACTCGCTGTACGCCAGTCGAGGGTCGTTCCACTTCTGCCGGAGGAAGATGTTCACCCTGTAGTCCTGAAACACGTACAGTCAAACCAATTATTATCCAAAAACTCTTCATACAGTGACTAACAGTGACATTTGGGGCCAAAACTGATTGGGACACTTTGAGCTGATCATGTTTTGCTGAAGTGTGTTGTCTTTAATTGCTAATGCTCTTTTTACACACAGACTGAACACAATGAAGCATTGCTTGGTGATTGGTTGAGCTAAACTGGTATTATCTAATTGTGTAGTTAAATTTAACAGCTGACAGATATTCAACATAATTCATGTGTGAGACAGTCTAACAGAAGGACGGACAAAACCAGTCAAATATCAACTGAGTTCTGCTCATATTTCATCACCGTTCTCTAAACTATAGCGAATAAACTGAGATAATGTGAGACGTGTATGAATAGATTGTGGTTTGACTGTGCGTTTGCTCTGACCTTCACACACTCTTAGAAATAAAGGGTCTTTATTGGCATCAGTGAAGATCCTTTAACATCCGTGGAACCTTTTAAGAACGACTCACTTCTTCGGGGAACCAGAAATAGTTCTTACTGCGAAAACCCCATTATATTTAAGAGTGCATGAAGCTGAAGGTCATTTGTGCTTATAGTGGAGGAATTAAATGATATTCAGCCTTCAGTCTAACTAGAATGGAAGTAAATGGGGTCATTTTTAATTAGGGGCCGAGCAGCAGTTCTATTGTAATCGTTAGTGTTCCCATTATTAGTCTTGAAGTCCATAGAACCGCTTGCAGGAAAGTTATGAAATTTGGCACACAGATAGAGGACAGTCTGAACTGTCACCATACCAAATCTGCAGTCTGTAACTCAATCCCTCTAGCGCCACCAACTGTCCAAATTTTGTACTCATGTTTACGCTAATAAATTTTGAACCATAAAGGCTAGAAACAAAACTCAACTTTTTTGATCTCCGCCATTTTGATTTTCTTTAAAAACCTACTTTTTCAAACTCCTCCTAGACCGTTGGTCTGATTTTCATCAAATCGAGTCAGATCATCTTCAAACCATGCCAGCAAAAAGGTATGGAATTCAAGTTGATTCGTCAAACCGTTCTTGAATAACGCGCGAACAAATTTGACGAAGAGTTAACACGCCGTAATGGACGCAAGGTTATATCTCCGCAACGCTTTAACGTATTCTGACCAAACTTGGTGTGTGTTTGGACAACCATGACCTGAGGCCACCTGCACAGTTTCGGCACAGTGCCACCTAGTGGTCAGGAGATATGAAAAATCTAACTTCTAATGGGTTTGGCCAAAACTCACAAAACGGGTCTCTTTAGATTCGGTGCAGCATCGAGTCGAACAACGCCCAACTTTCCCATATCGACAATTTTGGGAGTCGGCCATTTTTTACAATGCGTTTATAAAAAATGCTATTTTATGAACGTGCGATTTTTTGGCGTATCGTTACGAATCTCGGAACATGTCTTCGGCACCATGCCCTGACAGCACTCAAAACATTTCGGGACAGTGCCACCCTTTTGGTCAAAAGATATAAAGAAATTACCAAAAATTATAATAACTTTTTATTAAATTGGCCTGTTGTGACGAAACTGGTCTTGCTGAGAACATTGATACCAATTTTGCCACAGTCGGCCGAACTTTCCTGTCCGCCATTTTGATTTCCTTTTAAAAATGTACGTTTTCGAACTCCTAGACCGTTGGTCCGATTTTCATCAAATTCGAGTCAGATCATCTTCAGATCCATGCCGGCAAAAATGTATGGATTTTGTGTCTATATAGTTTTCGATGGCATGATGCCAAACCGACTCTGAGGCTTTATCTCTGCAATGATTTGGTATATTGACACCAAACTTTGCATGTGTCATTGTCACCTCACTCCGACCACAAGACATCAATTTGGTCCCAGCGCCACCTATTGGTCGGAAGTGATAAACCATTAAATCATATGACTAATGACTGTATTTGTAATTTTTCAGCCATTCTGCCTGAAATAATCTTAATACGTATTTAATTTCTCAGTATTGCAGCTGGTCTGATGCTCCCAGCTATGCTAGCATGACTTATCGTGCCTTCTTTGTGCTTGGCCCATTAACGGCTGCTTGCAGCTATATTTTCATGTTGACTTTGTGATTCAGAAAACACCCAAGAGACGCTTCATGGCTGGCATGCAGACAGAAGATCAGCAGACCTTCTGGTAAAATAAAAGCCTCTAACAGCATTTGTGAATGAGCATTTGTGCTTTCAAGCACGACATTTCATAAAAGACCGCCATCAATAACAAAACATGCATTGCTAAAATTTTTCCTCTTCTCTGAACGAACGACATGATTTAAACGTGCATTGCAAAGCCATTCAGTGACTTTATAAACATTTCTGTGTGTTTTTGTTAAAAGTTTAGCCATAGAAATCCCTTCAAGGTTTTCATGAGATGAAGCTCTTTGAAAACTGTGTTGAATGAATGAATTAGCAAGACCTTTTGTTCCACTCGAGCATATTGTAACATAACAAAAAGTTTCAGCCAAGTTAATAAGCTGCGTATATAATAACCAAGATAAATAATGTACTCATCAAAACATGAAACGGGTGTGTGTGTTTTAAATTACTGGTATAAATGAGTAGTTCTTACATTTGTTTATCATTTGGATACAATAAAAAATTTTTGCTCATAAATTGCTAGTAAAAAAAGGCAAACAACACATTGAATTAAATATATCATTTTGAAGTATAAATACTTAAGCTTACTCCAGTAATCTGTGCAAAATCATTTTTTACAGCGTAAATGATAAAACACTGTCGCTTTTGTCCGAATTCATTTTAATTTCTCTGGACTGTTCATTAACGATTGGTTGCTCTAAAACATGTAAACAAAATTAGCATTTGATCAAAGCAGCTTCTCTTGTTTGTGCTGGATATCCACTTGAGATGTTGGGATTTTGGGCTGCAGTAATATTCCTTGGAAAAGAAAAATGAGGCTTGACTCCAGATTTGGGAATTGTTTACCCCTGAAGCGTCTGAATATCTCCAAACATTAAACTAATCAATCTGAATTGCAGGCCTGCTAGCGAATCGAGAGGATCGTTTGCCATTTGACTAATTAAAACAAAACAGATTGAACGGGAAACGTCTGGGGAATGGTTTGGAACAAAGTAAGTAGAGTCTCGATTAACCGTTTCCACAGTCTTGCTCATTTCCAAATGTAAGTGGGATTTAATTGGATTTATCCAGTTTATTGAGAAGTACATTCTGATTAAACTTTATGAAGACAATTGCAAAAAAAAACATGTTAGTACTAGTAAATTGAGAGTTTAGCCATGTTTCCATCCACCTATTTTTATGTGCGTTTTGGGATATTGCATACAAAAAAGTGGATGGAAAAGCATAAATTAAAAAAAATTGCATAAAAAATGACTTTTTATTCGATAAGAAGACGAGCATAAACTACGATGGAAACATATTTACTGAATGAATCCCTCAACGACCTCATGTGACTGCCCCAGCGGAGGCTGTGATTGGATAACTGGAGTTGATATGTTCAGATATTGAGTGTTCGAGTCGTCGTGTCTTCATGCCAAGCAGAGATTCATGCATTTCATAATTATCATACAAACTGTTCACACTGAACACACATTAGCCGTGTTTCCATCCAACTATTTTCATGAAAATGTGGGATATTGTATAAAACAGAAATGCTGGATGCACCGTAAAAAGTGTTCAGTTCACTTACTTAAAAAAATGTAGTAAACCCGTTGCCTTATTAAGTAAATAAACGTAATGCTTAATTGAAAAAAATAAGTTTTGTGAACTTGACAATTCCACATTACTTAATTTTTTTTATTAAGCATTAAGTTTATTTAGGCTACTTAATAATTATAAGGCAACTGAAAAAGCAAAGTTAAGTGAACTGAACACTTTTTACAGTGTGAAAAAAAAAAAAAAAAAAAAAAAAACTGGAAACAATTGTAGGAAAAACATTTATTAAATAAATCCCACAATGTGCAACAATAACCTCGTGACGATAAACTCAGCGTCAGCTGTGATTGGATAACTGGTTTAACCAGTGGACCAATGGCGTCGCAGCATCTCTAATGTTGGTTTGGTGTTTCTGAAAGTGTGTGATGAGAATGATTTGGTGTAATTCCCTCCAGAAGCGTCTCACACACACGAGTGCAGAGCCGGCCCGCGGCATAGGCAGTATAGGCAAATGCTAGGGGCGCCACTCATCCATAGGGGCGCCAAAATGAGTGAACGAGTGAATTTTTTTTTTTTTTTTTTTTTTTTTATAATACTATTTAAACCATTACTTCGAAATACTACCAAATAAAGCAAAAAAAAATCCGGCACATCAATCTTCCCCCGCCCAGCGAGTGCTTAAAGTGCGTCAGAAAAAGAGCGCGCGCGCGATCAGTTGTTGGTAATTTGCTGTGTAGCGTGCGCGACGCCGCATCCAATGTAGACAGCATTGCTTTTGGTTTGCTTTTGTTTGTTTTAACACACTCAGGCTCGGCTCCCCTGTAGAAACGGACCTGGCAGCTCTGGCCAAATTTACATGACACATTATAAATTAGCATTATAGTCTGCAATAAATGTGTCAAAAAGAAGAGAAGAGGATAAAAGGGGATAAAGACAGGTAAAGTGCATGATGTAGTGAATTAACAGTTTATCTAATTGCATAGTAGTAGCCTAAGATACGATCATTTAATTGCATTTATTTTAACCTTAAACTAATGTTAGCAGTTGTGAGTTCTCCAGAGGCCACAGACAGTGTGATTTTGTGTAACAATCATGTCAGTTTTAAGACGCATTTTTTATCACTTTTTTAATTAATGTTTTACACTACAGTTGTGCAGTTTTGGGGGATATATGGCATTTTTAAAATTTATTTGCAAAAATTAGAAATAATATTTATTTACAGGTTTATTAAAAATAGCAAAGTTCACATTAAATCTGTATTGTAAAAAGCGCTATAAAAGATAATGGGGACTTGACTTGAATATGTAATACACTACAGGCCAAAAATTTGGACACAACTATTTTTAATGTTTTTGAAAGAAGTTCTTCTATCATTTATTTCTGTGATTCTGTGATTTTTCAGGATCATTACTCCAGTCTTCAGTGTCACATGTGACATCCAGTCTATCACATGATCCTTTAGAAATCATTCTAATGTTCTGATTTATTATGAGTGTTGGAAACAGTTCTGCTGCCTAATATATTTGATGAATAAAAGGTTAAAAAGAACTGCATTTATTCAAAATAAAAAAAATATTTTCTAATAATATAAATCTTCCTTACTATCACTTTTTATCAATTTAACACATCCTTGCTGTATAAAAGTATTGATTTATTTCAAAAAAAAGAAAGAAAAAAAATTACTGACCCCAAATTACTGACCAGTAGTGTATATTGTTGTTACAAAAGATTTCTATTTTTAAAACATTTGCTTCTATTTTTATTTTTATTTTTTTACTTTTTATTCATCAAAGTATCCTAAAAAGTATCACAGGTTATGAAAAAATATTAAGCAGCAGAACTGTTCCCAACTTTGATAATGAATCATCATATTAGAATGATTTCTAAAGGATAATGTGATAGTAATGGTACTGAAAGTTCAGCTTTGCATCACAGAAATAAATGATAATTTAAAGTATAATGAATTGAAAACCAATTATTTTAAATTGTAATAATATATCACAATATTACATTTTTTTCTGTATTTTTGATCAAATAAATGCAGGCTTGATGAGCAGAAGAAACTTCTTTGAAAAACATTAAAAATAGTAATGTTTCCAAACTTTTGGCCTGTAGTGTGTGTGTGTGTGTATATATATATATATATATATATATATATATATATATATAATATAATATATAATATATATATAAATATACTGTATATCATGAACACAATGACGGGGTGAAATGGGCTGTGATGCATGGGGCGCCAGGTAAAATCTTGCCTAGGGCAGCAAATTGGTCAGGGCCGGCCCTGCACGAGTGTGTTCCCGAACACCAGCATCCAAACGCTAGAGAACATGACAGCGTTTACTGTGTTTCGTCTGACGCTCTGAGACACACTCGTTTATGATGGAGGGAAAAACAGCCACATTTAAGAAACGTACAATTCATTACTGATATTTTGCACCAGTTTCCCAGCAAGTGTCAATTTTGTTCTCTTGAACACATGGGATGGAAGCGCTGCTGTGTTTTATGCAAGTGGCAGCCTCCCTGTCTCTCTCTTGAAACCAACACGGAAGTGAATTAAACGGCAATTCATCGACTGGCCACTAGAGACCGGCTTCAGAAGTGAGTCAAATCTGCATCTCCCCCATGTTGAAATGCCCAACTTTACAGCAGAATAAAACATGTTTACAGCCTGGTGAAAAAAGTGGCTTTTGTCTATATAGCTTATTTTTCCCTTCATGACGACTGTGAGGGGGGTGATTTTTTTTTATAACTCATCCGTTTAAATTATATTAAGCCTTAAATTTCTGCATAATTAAGGGTGTGTCCACTTTTGAGTGACAGGTGGATTCCCGCTGCTGTGGTCATTAGTCATCGTTAGCCGTTTGTCTGCTGTCTGTTAGCCATCACGTTACCTCAGCTAACTGTCTGACTGTAAAAATAAATAAATTCGGGAGTGACGCGCTGCCAAGATGGCGACGGTCGGCCACGGCCACTTTAGGCTTCAAAAACGGTCTTCAGAAACCTACAGGTGACGTCACGGACACTACGTCCATATTTTTTTACAGTCTATGATTTTATGCCATATTCCGACTTAGTTAAATTTGCACCTTTGAATGAGCTAATGTCATGTTGAGTTCAGAGGCAATACTCCTGTTTTTAGCAAAGTAAAGGCGTAAACCACACATACACACTCACCATAGTCGTCTCCGTCACTGAGCCGAAGCTGTTGATGAATATATTGCATGTGACGTTCACAGGTGGACCTGCAGGAACACATGATGTTACAAACCAAAGAACTGCAACATATTAAGACAAAATTCACCATTCAAGCCTATAGCTGACATATACAACCATTCAAAATTTAGCTTTTCTTGATCAAAATTTGATCAAAAATACAGTAAAAATTGTGAAATATTATTCCAGTGTAAATCAGCTGTTCTCTATGTGAATATATAGTAAAGTGTAATTTATTCCTGTGATCAAAGCTGAATGTTCAGCATCATTACTCCAGTCTTCAGTGTCACATGATCCTTCAGAAATCACTCTAATATGAGGATTTGATGATCAAGAAACATTTATGATTATTATCAGTGATGAAAATATTATTTTTTTAATGAAAACTGAGGATTCAGGATTATATGATGAATAGAAAGTTCAAAAGAACAGCATTTATTTTAAATAGAATCTTTTGTAACATTATAAATGTTACATTATATTGTCACTTTTGATACATTTAATGCATCACCGCTGAATAACTGAACAAATGGTTTTGTTTTAGCGTAACTAAAATAATACATATTAATGTTCTGCTTCACTTTGATCTTCTGAAGAGTTTGAGTTTTTAAGGCTTGTATTAAAGCATCTCATGTTTCTGCCTCTTTAATCAATAACTTTGTTTTATCTCTCATTTGTAAGTCACTTCACATTAAAGCTTCTGATAAACAAATCAATGGAAATATTAATTTATAAATAATAATATTGCTCTGAATGTTTTTTTTAAACCGTTTGAAAGTTGGTGTTTTTTTTCTCAATCAGAAGAAACATAATTTCAAGAGAGCAATCATCAAAGTTTGATGCAAGAAATAAAACACAGTAAATATCTATTTAAAAATGATCATGAGTCATCGTTGGAAAATACTAGTTTTTCTACATAATTTCACATGTAATTCAAAGTTTTACTTGCTGTTTTTTTAAGTGAAACTTGTTTCCGCATCAAAATCTTTCCAGTGAATATCTCTCCGCTAATTTCTAGATCATATACAGTCTGTCATTCTTGTTGAAAATCATGAAAGGAGTTTATTAAAGTACTCTAGGTGCAGGTTACTAAAAATACTCCTTTAGATGCGCCTCGGAGGTATTCTGAACCTCATGAATGTTTTCTAACAAGATTGCATTTTAATCACTCCTGGGCTTCAGCTGGACTGTGATGCTACATTCTTCTGGAAACAGACTTTGTTGCATTATTTTCCTGTTATCTCTGTAAATCTGCTTTGAAACACTCTGTGTTGTAGAAAGCGCTGTATAAATAAAGGTGACTTGACTCAAACATCCATCCATGCCAAAAGCACAGAAGCGGCCGCTCGTCTGTGACAGACATATTCAGATTCAACTTTAATAGCAACAAATAAAGCCAGGTGTGTGTGTGTGTGTGTGTGTGTGTGTGTGTGTGAGGAAGAGTTCTGCTTCTTCCTCATGTTCATCTGTGTTTAGTGTGTAGTGTTGATGTTTGAGCATCAAAAAGTCCCTCCATTACAACAAGAAACAAAGTCGCTTTCCAGAACCTTCACCGTCTCTGATGTTCAGCGGTGGATCAAACATCACGACCTTAAAGAACCAGTTGAAGACATCTTTCACTAGTCTTAAAGGGCTCTTATTATGCTTTTTAACGTTTTCATCTGTCTTCAGTGTGTAATGATGATGTTAGAGCATTAAAAAGTGAGTTATTCTCTATATCAGTGTCAGTGAACTCCTGAAACGCCTCCACTGTAGTCTTGAGTTTCTTCCGGGAACGAATACGTCACAATAGTCCTCATTATAATAATTCATGCGCAGAATAAAGGGGCGGGGCCTGGTTGAGTTAGTTAGTAGTGTGTTAAACTGGCGGTTATGGAAAGGGGCGGGACATTTCCCAAACACACTCAAAGCGCTCGACCAATCACAACACACTTCTCCAGCCGACCAATCAGAGCACAGTGTGCTTTTCAGAAGGAGGGGCTTCATAGAGACAGGAAGTAAACAGAGCGTTACTGACAGACTGGGAAGAGAGGAGCCGCAACAATGGAGAATATGAGGAGAATAATCAACATTCACGCAGGAAAACCTGTTCTAGAGCTCAAAAACAGCATCAATATTTGTAATATCCTCTTTAAATAATACATCAGAAGAACTCCACTGTGTTCTTTAGCCTGTCCTTTGGTTTGACAGGCACCAAAAAAACATTTTATACTTTAACCAAAGTCCCACCAGCTTCCAGTAACCTTCTCAATATCGCATGGGCAGATGAATGTGGAATATATTTGTGTGGATTACTGCAATGATGCTTTTATGTTGTTTTATGGTGTGTTTGGGAACACTTTACATTAATGAACAACACTTCTACAGTATTTATTAATCTTAACTCAACATTTACTCATCTTCACCCTTTATTCAAATATTATTATAGATTATGTAGTCATATTGTGTAGTTGTGCTTGTTTTATTAGTGATAATAACGCAATGAAACATTGTGCAACATCATTTTTGTCCAGGCAAAGAAATTTTGAACACATGCAAAAATTAGAGAATCAACCAAATATTAATAACTGATTATGTTGTAGTCAGTGTTTGCTTTTTCCTCTCGGCTTTTTGTTTCTCTGTGCATTTTTTTGCATCGTAAAATAAAACATTTATCTGTAGTTTGCCTAATAATTTTGTCAGATAAATACCTTCACCAAGTTTAGTGTTTGTTCTTCCCTCATATTTAAAATATTTTAAAATATCTAATGTTTTCCTTATATTTTGATGGTTTGATCAAACTTGTAGAGTCATTAAAAAATATCCTAAATGCTTTAAAAATGTTATTGCTTATTGTTGGTTCATGTTAGTTCATGCATTAATCTATGATAATAAACTAGACCTTTTTTGTAGGTTTTTCCGTTTAAAACAAAACAAATGAAAAGTGAATCTGTTAATAATCTGTTCTGGTCATATTTCACCCAAAACTAATAAATTATATTTTGCATAATGAAAGGAAGCCTTTAGATTTTTTTGCATTGTGACATTAATCTAATCAATTATGCACATTTCATCCCAAATTCTTGTTGCTGTAATTGAACAAAAAATCTGTTTAATATGAAAAAAAGTCATTTACATTATGGTTGTATTTGTTGCACTAAACAAAGCATTAAAGCAAGTTAGGGAAAATATGTAAAGAAAAATATAATTCTATTTTTACCAACATTGAACATTCTTTGAAAATTCTTCTTTTGTGTTTCACAGAAATAAATAACAGCATATGGATTTGGAAAGACATCATGAAGGGTGAGTAAATAATTACAAAATTATATATTTCTATCACTATCGTTCAAAGGTTTGGGGTCAGTATTTTTATTTATTTATTCTATTCAAGGATGCATTAAATGTATCAAAAGTGACAGTAAAGACATGTATAATGTTACAAACGATTCTGTTTCAAATAAATGCTGTTCTTTTGAAAATTGAAATTTTCATCGAATGAAAATGAAAATCCTTTTTAAAATGTGAAAAATATGAACTGTTTTCAACACTGATAATAATCATAAATGTTTCTTGATCATCAAATCCTTGCTCATCAAATCATCATATTAGAGAAGGATCTGCTATCTCCTATTTCTGAAGGATCATGTGACACTGAAGACTGGAGTAATGATGCTGAACATTCAGCTTTGATCACAGGAATAAATTACACTTTACTATATATTTACATAGAGAACAGATGATTTACATTATAATAATATTTCACAATTTTTACTGTATTTTTGATTAAACAATTGCAGCCTTGTTGAGCAGAAGAGACTCTTTAAAAAATATTTAAAAAATCATCCCGCCCCCAAACTTTTGAACAGTAGTGTGTGTGAATACAGTATATATAAATATATAAATATATATATATATATATATATATATTAAGAATATTGTTGGCTCTTTGACGTACATTAAATGTATGTGTAGAAATACCTGTAAATCAGTCTGAAACTCTTGATGTCTGAAAGCAACATCAGAATGTTTGACTGATTCACATTCAGGAGATTGTAATCCAGAACTGAACCTGCCTTTGAAGTTGGGTCGAATCCGCGCATCATATCCCGAAGTTCGGCCCATCAGTTTGTCTAAGAAATCTGAGGGCGACATCGAGGATGAAGATTCCCGAGCGAACAGTCTCTCGTTCTCTTGACCTGCCGTTATCCTGAGACACGGAGTCAGTAAACATCAGTAAACATCACTAAACATTCACTAAACATTCAGTAAACATCACTAAACATTCAGTAAACATCAGTAAACATCAGTAAACATTCACTAAACATCAGTAAACATTCACTAAACATCAGTAAACATCAGTAAACATCAGTAAACATTCACTAAACATCACTAAACATCAGTAAACATCACTAAACATTCACTAAACATCAGTAAACATTCACTAAACATCAGTAAACATCAGTAAACATTCACTAAACATCAGTAAACATCAGTAAACATTCACTACACATTCACTAAACATCAGTAAACATCACTAAACATTCACTAAACATCAGTAAACATTCACTAAACATTCACTAAACATCAGTAAACATCAGTAAACATTCACTAAACATCAGTAAACATCAGTAAACATTCACTAAACATCAGTAAACATCAGTAAACATTCACTAAACATTCACTAAACATCAGTAAACATCACTAAACATTCACTAAACATCAGTAAACATCACTAAACATTCACTAAACATCAGTAAACATTCACTAAACATCACTAAACATCAGTAAACATTCACTAAACATCAGTAAACATCAGTAAACATTCACTAAACATCAGTAAACATTCACTAAACATCAGTAAACATCAGTAAACATTCACTAAACATCACTAAACATTCACTAAACATTCACTAAACATTCACTAAACATCAGTAAACATTCACTAAACATCAGTAAACATCAGTAAACATTCACTAAACATCAGTAAACATCAGTAAACATTCACTAAACATTCACTAAACATCAGTAAACATCACTAAACATTCACTAAACATCAGTAAACATCACTAAACATTCACTAAACATCAGTAAACATTCACTAAACATCACTAAACATCAGTAAACATTCACTAAACATCAGTAAACATCACTAAACATTCACTAAACATCAGTAAACATTCACTAAACATCAGTAAACATCAGTAAACATTCACTAAACATCACTAAACATTCACTAAACATTCACTAAACATCAGAAAACATTCACTAAACATCAGTAAACATCAGTAAACATTCACTAAACATCACTAAACATCAGTAAACATCACTAAACATCAGTAAACATCACTAAACCTTCAGTAAACATCACTAAACATCAGTAAACATTCACTAAACATTCACTAAACATCACTAAACATCAGTAAACATTCACTAAACATCAGTAAACATCAGTAAACATCAGTAAACATCAGTAAACATTCACTAAACTGGAAACTCTATGTTCTGGATATAATTTATGGGGGGACGGGGGGGCTTGCATCACTAGAATAGAATAAAGTAGAATAAAATATAGATTTTTTTTTTCAATGTCATATCAAGTCACACAAATAACAGAATACATATTCTGCTTAAGAGAATTAAATGAGGCTATACAGCGGGGCTAGTTGTCACACTTTCACTGAATATTTTTCAGGGAAGGTTTATTTTTGAATGTCAGTTTCTGTTTAGACACACATACATAAAAATGTCCACCGTTGTTGTCCAGGAAATATGAAACAGGCATTTAACACACACTGACCATCACAGTGGGGCATGTTGTCACACTATTCACACACACACACACAAATAAATCATAATTAATAAAAAAAAGTGACACAACTTGATATTTTATGCGAAATACCTCCCCTTCATTAAATAGTGACTAAATGTAGTTTTATTTGTTTACTTATATTACAAAAATATGCTACAGAATTCACACAAATAATACAAATTTGCTTTGAAACCAACAAACTAAAGCCCTGCTAGAGAAGCAAGCGTTGGTTTGACTGGACTTTTTGATATTTTCTTTGACATTGTAATGTTTCACCTTGTGCTTTTTAACATAAATGTTCTTTGTTTGACATTGATTATTCCGTGAAGAACCTTTCAAATCTGTGGAACCTTTCAAATGCACAAAAGGTTCTTTATAGTGGGAAAAGGGTTCTTTAGATTATTAAAATGTAGGGGAAAAGCAGTACTATTGAATAAAAGGATCTTTATGGAACCAAAAATGTTTTTTATATGTATACAGTCAAACCAAAAATTACTCAGACACCAGATATCATTTTTTATATTGTTTCACTAGTGTGATCAGGACACTATAGTTCATTTCTGTAAGTGAGGAGAGCAGAATAAAGTAAACTGTGAGATATTATAACCAAATATTCTTCATACAGAGACTACCAGTGACAATTAGGGACCAAAACTGATTGGGACACTTTGAGCTGATCATGTTCTGCTGAAGTGTGTTGTCTTTAATTGCTAATGCTCTTTTTACACACAGACTGAACACAATGAAGCATTGCTTGGTGATTGGTTGAGCTAAACTGGTATTATCTAATTGTGTAGTTAAATTTAACAGCTGACAGATATTCAACATAATTCATGAGTGAGACAGTCTAACAGAAGGACGGACAAAACCAGTCAAATATCAGCTGAGTTCTGCTCATATTTCATCACCGTTCTCTAAACTATAGCGAATAAACTGAGATAATGTGAGACATGTTGAAGGTGTGTGAATACATTGTGGTTTTGACTGTGTTTGGAACCAACAAGGCGATCTAGATTATGATTAGACCTGTGACAACTAGCCCCGGTCTCCTTTAGCATTACAGAAACAGAATGGAATCCTCATCTCTGGTTGTAACTGTAACTTCCGATTCTTCTTTGATGTTTTCTTTGCCGTTCTCATTTTCATTCGAGCATTCTTTAATTGCCATGGCAACGCACGTCAGCATCCGCGCACAAGAGAGCGAGCCGAAACGCTCTTATAAACGATATGTATACTAATATACGGCTAATGTTGACTAATATATAAGCTAATATATGACTAATGTTGCTTTGACAGTCGCGTCTGGAAGTAATAACTGAAGTACATACCTGAAGTTGTGCATTCCTATCAAACACGCGAGTAAAGTTGAGAGGAGTTTCACAGAAGGGCGAGTCATTCCCGAACACCCGTCGTGTTTTCTCCAGAACTAAAGCACAGTTTTCCTCAGGTGAACCCAGAACCACTTCAGCCCAGATTCTCATGGTTTATCCGACACCGAGACGCACCGCGTCCACGAAAAAACCCGCAAAGCTCCCAAAATCATTCCGCGCTTGAAGCAAACACCATTAGAGATGACAAGAGAAATCCTGCTTGTGATGAAACGGTGTGTGTGTGTGTGTGTGTGTCGAGTGTGTCAGAGCAGGAGCATCTCTTTAAATCACAGGCGCGCGCGGGGTTCAGCACTCGGGCAGCTCCGCGCCTCTGTCTGCGCATGCGCAACTGTTTCAAAGTGGCAGATCGTGAGTGGATTTTGATCAGGGAGGGACATTGGAATATTATAAGGGTACGAGGGTTTCGTTAAGGCTTGAACCAGGATCTTCATATACAGGAGATTTGCGCTCGTCTTGAATTCCTCATAGTGCCGTAAACGCTTCGCGAACAAGAACAAATGTAGGCGGGGCTTGATTGTGTCTGTGGGGAATTGATTGGATGATTGGATGGTTGTGGTTTGCTATTGGTGGATCTCATGTGAGTGAGAGGTTGCCCCGCCCTCGTCATCAGAGAAGAGATGTCACTGTTATTCTGATTCAAGATTATTAACACAATAATGATGTGCACCTATAAATCATTTAGAATAAAACTGCAATATTCCATAAAAAACAAGTTATTCAATAGTTATTTTGAGTTATTCAGTAATTCGCACACTGATTCGATTCACTTAAACATATGTTTTTGTACATAAAAATGAATAAACATCATATATTCTCTATATTGCAGGTAAAGTAGTCATCTTAAAAAATAAAGAATATTGTGCTCAACCTCCGTATTTCATTATTGTTTTCTTCTTCTTTTTTTATATCTATCAAATTAAAAAGGAAATAAACAATAGGCTCACCAGCACACACCTCTTGGGAATTTAGCGGGAACCCAGGTTGCCTTGGAAACAGATTCACTTAGCACATGATTGCAGATGCTAAAAGGTTGAGCTTGTTGCTGAGTGACAGACGGGGTCACGCCTGTGTGACCGACAGAATCACATTACCGGCCGAGGAAAGCGCTTTCTCGTGTTTCGTCGTGTGGACCCCTGTTATATCTGAGAGTCTATATGGGGAAACTTATCAAATCTGGAGATTTTTATTTGTTTGTTTGACTTGACACTGTGTTTCTGTTCATTAACCTTAAACAACCTGTTAGCTATATTACTTGGCGGAAGAATTGACCATTATCATTATCAAATATAACTTATTACGGCCGGTAAAATCACAGAATATGCAGCTTCTCGTGGCTTATTGCTTTATTAAATAGCGTCAGATATTAAAATATTTTTGGTCTCTCTGAGTATATGAAGTGTCACACAAACGGCGCCACACTGAGAACATTTTGATGTAAATTAATAAAAAAATAAATAATAATTAAGTTGGACCAACATAAGAAAATCTAGTTTGACGATTGTAATAAAGTTAAACATACTAGAGAAAATTAATGTAACCTGAATCAAATAAATTGTGTTGACCCAACTAATTTATGTTGAATTGTGTGTAAAATTCAGTCAAATGAAGGGTAATGAATTATTATTATTTTTTTCTAGTGTGTGAATGTTAAGAAAACATTCCATTCGATCATTTTGCAAACATGATAATGTTACTTTTAAACGTTCTCTGAACATCCCCAAACGAGTGGCAACATTTAAAAAAGTTCCATGAACGATACATAAATAATGTTTTAACATTCTGAGAACAATTGTAATAAAGTTAAACATATAGATTAAATTAATTTGACGTAAAACAAATAAATTGTGTTGATCCGACTAAACTAGAAGAACATTTGTCCATAACTTTGAGGAAACCTTGACAAAACATGAATCAGAATGTGTTATTAATGTGTTATTAATGTGTTATCAATGTGTTATTAAACGGCTGCTCTCTGAAATCATTATTCGGCAGCATTATATGTGTAATCAAACACAAAAACATGCAATTATGTGTCTTTCAGACTCATGTCAATTAGAAGAAAATCTTTTCATAACTTTGAGAGAACCTTGAACATGAATCAGAATAACTCTGATGTGTTATTAAACTTCTGCTCTCTATGAAATCATTATTTCATTATGACTTTCTGACACCAGATTGTGTCAATTTGATCCAAAGTAACTATGTGATAAAGTTCAAGACACTGACATCTGAGACCAGAACCGTTTAGTATCAGGTGGTTATTTTATCAGGAACGTGAAAGGAGGAGTTTTCCAGGTCATTTGTGAATGAACTCCCAGCTCACAGAAACATGTTCAGATCATTTCCCATTACACATTATTTATATTCTCTGTTCATCTTGTCAGAAACCGCTGTCCGTTAAAAGAGGAAGGAAGAAAGAAAGAAAGAAAGAAAGAAAGAAACGAAGGAAGGATGAAAAGAGGAAGGAAGGAAGAGAGAAGGAAAGAGAGAGGAAGAAAAAACAGAAGGAAGGAAGAAAGAAAGAAACGAAGGAAGGAAGAAAAAAGAGGAAGGAAGGAAGGAAGAAAGAAAGAAGGAAAGAAAGAAAGAGGAAGAAAATACAGATGGAAGGAAGAAAGAAAGAAAGAAAGAAAGAAAGAAAGAAAGAAAGAAAGAAAGAAAGAAAGAAGAGGAAGGAAGAAAGAAAGGAAGAAAAAACAGAAGGAAGGAAGGAAGAAACAAATGAAAGAAAGAAAGAAAGAAAGAAAGAAAGAAAGAAAGAAAGAAAGAAAAAAAGAAAGAAAGAAAGAAAGAAAGAAAGAAGAGGAAGGAAGAAAGAAAGGAAGAAAAAACAGAAGGAAGGAAGAAACAAATGAAAGAAAGAAAGAAACGAAGGAAGAAAAAAGAGGAAAGAAGGAAGAAAGAAAGAAGGAAAGAAAGAAAGAGGAAGAAAAAACAGAAGGAAGGAAAAAAGAAAGATAGAAAGAGGGAAAGAAAGAAAAAACAGAAGGAAGGAAGAAGGAAGATAGAAAGAGAAAGGAAGGAAGAAAGAAGGAAAGAAAGAAAAAACAGAAGGAAGGAAGGAACAAAAACGGTAGAAAGAAAGAAAGAAAGAAAGAAAGAAAGAAAGAAAGAAAGAAAGAAAGAATATTCTTTGAACGTTAATTCAAGTCAAGTCAAGTCAACTTTATTTATATAGCGCTTTTCACAACACAGATTGTATCAAAGCAGCTTCACAGTATTAAATTAAAATAATACATCAGTGTTTGTTTCTAGTAACGTCCACGTTTGGTAATGCTGATCAATAGTAATTGTATTGTAACTAAATGTTTTAAGGAAACCTTCCATTGTCTCCTTCTTCAAACATTACCTGAACGTTACTTCTGAATGTTCTCGGAACGTTCTAGAATGAGTCGTTACAGTTACAGAAGCAAGAGTCCAGCAAGAGTCCAGCTGATCCTCCTGATGAACGACGGCAGATTTACACATCACTCCTCAGAGCAAACACTGCTGCTGTAGTTCAGGCTTATGGAATATGAGAAGAGCGGCGGCCATTAATCCTGAGCGATGACCTTTGGTCTGGAGAGGAGGGTTATTATATACAGACGCCTGATATCATAAAGCCGTGGACACAGACCGGCCTTCTTATATATTCTTATGCAGTACGGTCATTAAATGTGAACTGGATGCTGTCATGATCTCAGAGTGTGAAGCTGTACTGAAGCATCACTGAAGGTCTGTGTGTGTGTGTGTGTGTGTGTGTGTGTGTGTGTCCGTCCACAGCTCTCACGACACATGATCCTCAGTTCGCTGCAGTTATGAAGTTATGTACAGACATAAATAACATTTCTTTATTATTGGCGTGAAAGTGAAGTTGCGTCTTTTCTTCAGTAAATAAAATGAAACAAATATACAAAGTAAAAAATATACGGTAGCAACATTTTAGGTTTTACAGACTTAACAAAAATGTACAGTAAAAAATACATATTTCATTATCTGATATAATGTTAATTTACCGATCTACTGAAGTACTAATATCTGTTTTGTAATACACTGATATGCACCAATCACAGCAGCAGAGATGAGAGTCACATGATCAATCAAAGCTCATCACAAGCAGCTTTTCCACAAGAGAGTTAATATTAATATAGAAGCTGGACAGTGTCACTCACACACACACACTAAACACCATCATTATAACACACACAACATTATAAAAATGCAATGAATATTAATTTAACAACTTTAAATGTAACATAAAACCTAATAGAATTTTAGTTAAGTCTGTAAAACCTAAAGTGCTGCTACCGCATTTTTTACAGTAGATTTCCACCACTGCCGTTTTTTTACCGTAATTTAACAGATTTATTTTAGTGACAGACGCTGTGTTTCTGTGCAGTAAATCTGACTGAATCCTGATGATTTTAATGATTTAGCCATAGCTTGTGTATATTACTCATTATTAGGGTGTAAATGTGATTGTCCTCTTTGAATGGTTCCTCAGGACGCTTAAGCTCTGATGCCGCAGAAACGGTGTTGTGTGAAACGCATGATGTGTGAATCAGGCCTGGAGGTCCAGCAGTCAGAACGCATTATTTTACAGTATCGGTGTGAAGAAAAAAGGTTTTATCATTCGCTCAGCTGACTGACACAGAGATGCATGTTGATATGTGAAATATGCATATAGATCTGGCACTTGTGCATATGCTAATGACTTTTCATTGGGAACGGTCATGATAATGACAGATATTACAATATTTTCCCTAGTTGATAAATCACAGTATACATTGAGAAAATTGTTTTGTGGTCCGTGTACTTTTTCATTCATTCATTATTCTATTTCGGAATGAAAGATGAATTTTAAAAAAGGGCGCAGCTTGGTTTTTCTTTAAAAGAAAAAAAGCAGAAATGGCTGTATTTTGTTTTCCAAGTGTATTGTTGTCATCAAATAATAGTATTAGAAAATTGGACGACATTTCCGATCGTTTTTTAATTTGTAATATTTATTTGTACGTTTATTGTATTTCATTTGACTGATCCTATCTTTACCAGGAAGTAAATTACACAAGCGTGCGAAGTCATAGATATCTACACTAGATGTCGCCTTGGCTACGGCAGTTCATCGGAACGAATGCGTCAATAGAGCCGCCATCTTGGAACAGGGGAGCTCCTCCTCTTTAATGCATCAGCGTCAATGTAGGCAAAGGTCTAACGGAAATAAAATCACCATAAATCGTCATGAATGCGATTTTCTAGTTTTTTTGGTTCGTTCCAAACGGTCAGACATGTATTTATCATTGAGTCCAGAGAAAATTTAAGGTTTTGATATTAAGATAATTACTTCTTTTTCAAAATATAATGCATAGTGCTAGTAGGCCTAAGTTTATTAGTCACATTCCTCCACTTGAGTAAACTTCGAATGAACTATCGCTACTATAATATATATATATAAATGAGCAAAACTTGGCCACTAAATATTTAATATTCAATTATTTTCACGAGTTCACATCTACATATAATTAATACAATAAGTTTATGCGTATTTGGCGTGCTGTCCGGGGGGAGGGCTCCGTGCTCGGAGTTAGGCCCGAACCCAAAGTACTCCCCCCAGTTGGTAAGAGTAGATGGAACTGGAAGTGAGGAGATGGGGTGGAGGAGGGATGCTGACAAACTTTCAATGAACAGAGACAGGTCTGCTGTGAATTTATACTCTGTCATTGAGTTGATTACTGATTAATCAACAGCTGTGCATGATTTGGTTAATTATCTGAACCTGCTCCTCCCGAACTTTGTTAAATAAAACCTCATTTAATGATTTAATGATGAAGTTTTAATTTTATTAAATTGAACAAGCGCAACATTCAGCATTCAATCAAATATTCTAAAAGATGTATTATTATTAATAATGTTATTTCAACATAATATCTTGTTATTTCGACCAAATATGTGTGCGTGCAACAAGCAAGAAGTGCACTTGTAAATCCGTTGACGCGTGCACGTCTAAACCGGGAAAGAGCTTTGAGATCGACTGAACAACTAGATTTGACAAGAAAGTGGGTATATTTTTACAGACTGGTGAAAGCTATAGAACAGAGAAGCGAATGTATCGGTGCGATTCACTGGATCCAGGCAGAGAAAGCTGGATTTGCAGTTATTGTGTGTCGATATGCTGAATTTAGGGGTAAAATCATTCCCTATATATTGTTGTTATGTATTGTATTGACAACTCATCAATTGAATATTTACCATCATATATTCTGCATAATTGGATGTTTTTAAATAAACACTGACAAAAACTATACAAGTTTTCAGGCTGGACGATATGATGATATATATAACATTGATATGAATGATCATATGGATTTAGACATGATTCCGGCTGCATGTCAATATCCCCGATCACCGGATCTGTGGTGAGTTGTAAGGAACACTAGATCGAATCCAACCTTCAGTTTAAACTGATAATCATATGTTTTACTGGCATTTCCTCAGTTCTCTTACGAGAGGTCTCTCGTATTGCCTAAGGTTAGCTTACGCATCGGGAAAGTCTTCTTTCTTCGAGATCTGAAGCCAAAAAAATATCCTTAATTTTGTATACATTGTCAACGCAGTGCAGCAGCCGACAGACCTAGGCAGGCTGTATAAGCGTGCTCATTGGCTGCTCGGCGGCAACTGCTTAAGCCTATCGGTGAGCGCTCTGAACGCAGCAACCAATGAGGGCGCTTCGCGCCCTCCACACCCTTCTAACCGTCAGAATGGGTGTGGCCAGCGTGTATATATTCAGCGCTCATAGGCTAAAATTCTGATTTTCTTGTCTTCAGCGACGCTCTTCGTATCGCTGGATCTTGAGAGCCGCCGCCGTTGAAACCAGCGACCAGCAAGCTTAGGACAGCGCCTGAGGAAGCCGGCCGTCTTCGCCGCCTTCAGCCATCCGTGCCTGCTACGCTATCCGGCGACATATCCTTTACATTATTACTGTTTCTGTGTGTACTCTAAAAGAGCACGAGGCGTTTTTGTAAAAACGCCTAGTTTTTGCGGCTCGTGCCGCGCCCCGCTCAGCAACGGAGACCGCCACCTCTCTGCGCTCTCCGCCTGGGCCGCGGGCACGCCGCCACCGCACTCTCCGAGTGCGAAGAGCTTTCAATGTCGACCCTGCGGGCTCGACTTGAAGCTTTTGACCAAGCTGTCGCTCTGCTTGTCAATAAGAAGCGCCGCTCGCAGCAACCAACGGAGACTGTTGTGACTGAGGAGCTCGCCGGAACCTCTCCCTCGAGCTCTCTCTCGCCCTCTCCCTCCCGGCCGCTCTACCGCCGGCTCTGCCCGCGCCGCCGCCGCGTCAGGAGATGAGGCGAATGTGATAGATACCCGTACTCTCCCTCTGTTCGAGCCGTGCAATACGCCGCTCACAAGGGATGGCAGAAGCGGACGGTCTCGGAGCGAGTTTCCTCTTCCTCTGTTCGAGCCGCGCAAACTGAGCCGCTCACGAGGGATGGCAGAAGCGGACGGTCTCGGAGCGAGCTTCCTCTCCCTCTGTTCGAGCCGCGCAAACTGCGCCGCTCACAAGGGATGGCAGGAGCGGACGGTCTGAGCTCTCTTTACGTTACAAGAAAGCTACTCCGTCCTCGCGCGTCACCGGTGAAAGGGGAACAGAGTGTTTTCGTCCCGCCGTGGCCTGGACTATAACCTCCATTCTCACACATTTCTCAGTCCCCTCTTAAGTTCAGGCGACTGGAATTGTTACTATTGCAGTATACGAGCCTGTTATAAATACACGCTCGCCTGCAAGCATACGCCGTCACAAGACATGATACTAATGTATTCTCCCCTGTGGCTCAGTGGCGGAATCCTAGACTGTCAAGCTAGAGACCGGGGTTCGGTCCCCGCTCTCGCGGCAGTTAAAGTTTATGCTGTTCGCTTCTCCGAGCTCGCGGCCAGTTTTTCTTACATACAGAAAACAAGCCCGCTCTCTCCCTCGTTGGGCCGCGCAGATTGCGCCGTTCACAAGGGATGACAGAGCGGACGGTCACGAGCAGCGTTCAGCGTGCGCGCCTCACTCACCGGCGAAAAGAGAAGAGAGTGTGTTAGTCTCGCTACGGCTGGACAACCGCCAATCCTCACACATTTCTCAGTCCCCTCTTAAGTTCAGGCGACTGGAAATATTACTATTGCAGTAAACGAGCCTGTTTTAAACACACGCTCGCCTGCAAACAAACGCCGACGCGACACATGAGGTCGCTTTTTATATGCTCGCGCTAACTGAAAGCTTATGTGTTTCCCCTGTGGCTCAGTGGCAGAATCATACGCTTTCATGCGAGAGATCCGCGTTCGATCCCAGCTCTCGGGGAAAATAAAATTTATGCTGCTGCTTCTCCGAGCTCGCGGCCAGTCTTTCTTACTTACAGAAAGCGAACCCGCCTCTCGCACCACACCTTCTCAGGGTGCTCGAGTATTTTTGAGCGTCTAAACACGAGAGAAGAAAAGACGGTTAAATCCCGCAGCCCTGCGGCTGGACCACCGTCGAAGCTTAACGCTCTGTCAGTCCCCGTTGCCACGGCTACTGCAGCTGTTTACCCCGCAGTCAACGAGCCGGTATCTACCCGCTCGCCTGCGCGCATCCGCCGTTCTCACGGCAACCCAGAAAAATTTCAAAAGAGCATAATGTCTGGTTGCACGGCTGACGCCGTATGTGTTTCTAGTACAGTGAATGTGCCCACGTTCTGTGCTCACCCCTGTACACAAGCACTATACATCCCGTGTCTCTCACAGAGCCCACTCTCATGAAGCAGGCAAAAGCCGCTTTAGTGTTAAAAGTAGGTCACGTGTCCACTTCTCCGTGCCCACACCTACTCACTGCCCGCTCTGTCACACGGCCTCGCACGACCGGTCATGTTTTAAATGTGAGTCCTGTGCCCGCCCTCGAGCGCTCACACATACTAACTACATTTTCGCGCCTCACACTATATGTTCCCCGTCCAAAGCCACCGGGACACTGTGTAAAACGGCCAGCTATCGCTACGTGCGATCCGCCGTATCTAACCACCAAGAGCGCGCGCGCCGCGCCCGCGCCGCGCCCGCCCCTGAATGTAACTCCTGTGCCCGCCCTCGAGCGCTCACACATACTAACGAACATTTTCGCCCCCGACGCCGCCATCGCGCGTCGCGCCTCACACTTTATGTTCCCCGTCTAAAGCCACCGGGACACTGTGTGTAAAACGGCCAGCTATCGCTGCGTGCGATCCGCCGTATCTAAGCACCAAGAGCGCGCGCGCCGCGCCCGCCCCTCCGTTTCGAGCTCTCGAGCCCGCGATGCGCGGCGATCGGAGCCCGGAGGCCATTCTGCCCCTGGCTGCACACGCAAAAGCGTGGGAAACTATTCCAGGCGCATCAGAACGGGTGCTAAGCACAGTAAAACAGGGCTATACTCTGCAGTTCGCTCGCCGCCCTCCGCGCTTTCAAGCGCGTATCGAGACCAGAGTGAATGGGGAAGTAGCACATCTACTTCGAGCAGAAATAGCTACACTTCTGTGCAAAAGGGCTATAGAACCGGTTTCCCCTTCCATGAGCGAGTCGGGCTTTTACAGCCTTTATTTCCTCGTTCCCAAGAAGGACGGAGCTCTCAGACCAATTTTGGATCTGAGACGTTTGAACGAGGCTCTTATGAGAAGACCGTTCAAAATGCTCACAACCAGACAAATTCTCGCGCAAATTCGCCCGAGGGACTGGTTTATATCTCTCGATCTAAAAGACGCGTGCTTTTCAGATCCTGATAATACCCCGTCACAGGCCATTCTTGAGATTCGCCTTCGACGGTCAGGTATATCAGTACACGGCCCGCCTGTCGACACAGCGCGCGCGCTGCATTCGACGCCTGGCCGCGTCCCTTCGGCCGGGCAGCACCGTACCTCTCAAAACATTTCAGAGGTTACTAGGTTGTATGGCCTCAGCCGCAGCAGTGCTTCGGCTGGGTCTTTTACGAATGCGCCCGCTACAACGCTGGCTGAATGCCCGAGTGCCTCACAGAGCATGGGCTTCCGGCGGTATCCGCATCAGAGTGACTCAGAGCTGCGTTTCAGCTCTGAAGCCCTGGTTAGCGGCCGACTGGTACCAGCGGGGAGTGACAATGGGAGCTATCTCACACCGCAAAGTTATCTCGACGGACGCTTCCACCTCAGGCTGGGGCGCTCTGTTCGAGGGCAAACCGGCTTTTGGCCTGTGGTCAGACTGGGAAAAATGCTTCCACATAAACTGTTTGGAGATGATAGCGGTCGAGAACGCGCTCAGGCGCTTCCTCCCATTCATACGGGATCACCATGTGCTAGTCCGCTCGGACAACACGTCCGTGGTATCCTATGTGAACCGACAGGGCGGTGTCAGATCCAGGAATCTGTGCAGGCTGACAGAACGCCTTCTCGTGTGGGCTTACCGCTCGCTGCGCTCGCTGAGAGCCGCGCACGTACCGGGCCACCTGAATGTCGGTCCAGACAGACTGTCCAGGGACAACATTCCCCCGGGAGAATGGTCTCTGCACCCCCAGACAGTCCAGTTTCTCTGGCGCCTATTCGGCAGAGCGGAAATCGACCTCTTTGCGTCGAAAGACAATGCTCAATGCCCGAAGTTTTATTCGAAGAGCGAGGACGCGCTGTCCCAGACATGGCCCAGCCTCCCGCTGTATGCTTTTCCTCCGATCTCCCTGTTGCCACAGGTCATTTCGAGAATCAGAGAAACGCACCACTCAGTGCTGCTTATAGCCCCGCGATGGGAAAACCAAACTTGGTACCCAGAGCTAGTGAGGCTGTCGCACTCACCCCCATGGCCGATCCCGGTGAGAAAGGATCTCCTATCCCAAGCCGGTGGATCGATCTGGCATCCCCATCCAGAGCGCTGGTCGCTGCATGCATGGGTGATCAACGGATACCCGTTGACCTTTCAGAAGGGGTCGTGAACACGATCACACAGTCGAGAGCCCCCTCCACGAGACGGCTCTACGCGTCTAAATGGTCGGTGTTTTCTAAATGGTGCGCTACTAAAAACTTGGATCCGCGCGCATGCGGGGTCCCGCGGGTGCTCTCCTTCTTACAAGAGCTGTTGGAAAAGGGCAGATCCCCTTCCACGCTCAAAGTATATGTGGCCGCTATTACAGCGTTCGCTGAGACGACGCTCGGCCGGGCAATGGGAAGGAATGAGCTCATTATCCGCTTCCTCAGAGGAGCTAGACGGATGAATCCCCCGCGGCCCCCCTCGGTTCCCTCGTGGGATCTGTCCTTGGTCCTAGCGGCCCTAGAGGCTTTTCCCTTTGAACCGCTTGAATCCGCGGATCTAAAGTATCTGTCGCTTGAAACCGTTTTTCTGATAGCTCTGTCTTCAGTCAAACGAGTGGGTGATTTGCACGCGCTATCTGTTAGCCCTGCATGTCTCGAGTTCGGGCCGAATGACTCGAAAGTCATTCTCAGACCGAGACACGGTTACATCCCCAAAGCGATTGGAACCCCGTTTAGGGCACAAGTTATGTCCCTCTCGGCTCTGCCAGCATCCGACAGTGGGGACAGTGATAGCCTCCTATGCCCTGTCCGGGCGCTGAGAGTTTACATCACGCGCTCCGCCGCTTTCAGGCGTTCAGAGCAGCTCTTTGTTTCCTTCGGCGGACGCACCAAGGGTCTTGCCGCCTCGAAACAGAGCTTGTCCAGGCGGATAGTGGACGCGATAGCAGCAGCTTATGCCTCCAGACACCTGCAGTGCCCTCTGGGCTTCAGAGCCCACTCCACTAGAGGCATGGCCTCGTCGTGGTCCTGGTCCAGCGGAATTTCTAATCACGGTATTTGTATGGCGGCGGGCTGGGCCTCCCCGTCAACATTCGTGAGGTTTTATAACCTGGAAGTTCCTGCCCTACAGGCAAAAATACTGTCAGCATAAGTGACATGTATGCTCTGCCCATTTCTCGTGTGCAGACTACGTTCATATGCTGGCGCTATTCTGGTACTATACTCAGGGTGAAGTGTTTGACTCAGACCGGCTGATCCGCTCTGTTTCCTATTTCCTATTTTTCCCTTCATGTGAGACCGACTATGTCGTTTTTCTCCTACCCTTATGAGTGCTTATGTACTGTATGGGCTCGCTCTGCCGGCCCTACTGTTTGTACTGTTATATGTTTATAGACCGGCCGCGCCGCTCTATTTCATATGCTGCATGAAGTGCCTGTACTGCGCTGGCCCGTCTCTCCGACCGGCCAATACTCCGAACGAGTATTGCGTAACCTGCCGTGTCGCGCCACGAGCTTTTGCGCTTCAGACTGCGAAAACCAGAATTTTAGCCTATGAGCGCTGAATATATACACGCTGGCCACACCCATTCTGACGGTTAGAAGAGTGTGGAGGGCGCGAAGCTTCAGGTATAGGCTTAAGCAGTTGCCGCCGAGCAGCCAATGAGCACGCTTATACAGCCTGCCTAGGTCTGTCGGCTGCTGCACTGCGTTGACAATGTATACAAAATTAAGGATAATTTTTTGGCTTCAGATCTCGAAGAAAGAAGACTATCCCGATGCGTAAGCTAACCTTACGCAATACTCGTTCCCTCTTCTAGAGAGAACCGAGGTTACATTAGTAACCGAGTACGTTTTCCCTGTTAACTCCAGTCACTCAGCACTCTTCTGACACTCCGGATGAGGGAGTGTGTTCCCGCGGGAAACTGACGTCAATGCATTCCCTCTATACGGCAGAGGAACCATATCGTTGGAATCGTTTTTCTAGCTGATAATAATAAAAACATTGATAGCCAATCATAATATAGTTATTGTTATCGTTATTGTTGTCGTTATAGTTATTGTTATCGTTATCGTTATCATTATCGTTATCGTTATCGTTATCGTTATAGTTATTGTTATAGTTATAGTTATAGTTATTGTTATTGTTATCGTTCTAGTTATTGTTATCGTTATTGTCGTTATAGTTATAGTTATTGTTATCATTATCATTGTTATCGTTATACTTATAGTTATCATTAGTTATTGTTATCGTTATCCCTCCCTCCATCACTCCATCACTTCATCACTCCATCACTCCATCACTTCATCACTCTCTTACTCTATCCCTCCATCACTCTATCCCTCCATCACTCCATCCCTCCATCACTCTATTCCTCCATCACTCCATCACTTCATCACTCTATCCCTCCATCACTCCATCACTCTATCCCTCCATCACTTCATCACTCTATCCCTCCATCACTCTATCCCTCCATCACTCCATCACTCTATTCCTCCATTACTCCATCCCTCCATCACTTCATCACTCTATCCCTCCTTCACTCTATCCCTCCATCACTCCATCACTCTATCCCTCCATCACTTCATCACTCTATCCCTCCATCACTCTATCCCTCCATCACTCCATCACTCTATTCCTCCATCACTCTATCCCTCCATCACTCCATCACTCTATTCCTCCATCACTCTATCCCTCCATCACTTCATCACTCTATCACTCTATCCCTCCATCACTCCATCACTCTATTCCTCCATCACTCCATCCCTCCATCACTTCATCACTCTATCCCTCCTTCACTCTATCCCTCCATCACTCCATCACTCTATCCCTCCATCACTTCATCACTCTATCCCTCCATCACTCTATCCCTCCATCACTTCATCACTCTATCCCTCCATCACTCTATCCCTCCATCACTCCATCACTCTATTCCTCCATCACTCTATCCCTCCATCACTTCATCACTCTATCACTCTATCCCTCCATCACTTCATCACTCTATCCCTCCATCACTCTATCCCTCCATCACTCCATCACTCTATTCCTCCATCACTCCATCCCTCCATAACTTCATCACTCTATCCCTCCTTCACTATATCCCTCCATCACTCCATCACTCTATCCCTCCATCACTTCATCACTCTATCCCTCCATCACTCTATCCCTCCATCACTCCATCACTCTATTCCTCCATCACTCTATCCCTCCATCACTTCATCACTCTATCACTCTATCCCTCCATCACTTCATCACTCTATCCCTCCATCACTCTATCCCTCCATCACTCTATTCCTCCATCACTCCATCCCTCCATCACTTCATCACTCTATCCCTCCTTCACTCTATCCCTCCATCACTCTATCCCTCCATCACTTCATCACTCTATCCCTCCATCACTCTATCCCTCCATCACTCTATTCCTCCATCACTCTATCCCTCCATCACTTCATCACTCTATCACTCTATCCCTCCATCACTCCATCACTCTATTCCTCCATCACTCCATCCCTCCATCACTTCATCACTCTATCCCTCCTTCACTCTATCACTCCATCACTCTATCCCTCCATCACTCCATCACTCTATCCCTCCATCACTCTATCCCTCCATCACTCCATCACTCTATTCCTCCATCACTCTATCCCTCCATCACTTCATCACTCTATCACTCTATCCCTCCATCACTCCATCACTCTATTCCTCCATCACTCCATCACTTCATCACTCTCTTACTCTATCCCTCCATCACTCCATCACTCTATCCCTCCATCACTTCATCACTCTCTTATTCTATCCCTCCATCACTCTATCCCTCCATCACTCCATCCCTCCATCACTTCAT